>QXDR01000446.1:0-49422 GCA_003717165.1 Protomyces inundatus
GAGCGAGCCACGTTACAGAAAATTGATCAACTTCACAACGAGCTTGTCAGCTATAGGAAGGGACATGGGGTGTCCATGTTGTCTCACATCACAAAAGTCAAGACCATGGTCAACGACTTGAAGCATCAAGGCTCATAACCTCTTAAGCAACAGAAACAGTACTTCAACTAACTAGCTAAGATAGGGGCGGCGGGCGGCTCTTATGATATAGCCGTCAGGGGCATGCCACCCTGTGACTGCTCTCGTGGCCGAACGTCTCACGGGTGTCACGCCTTGAGCACCCTCAACACCTACAATAGACTTGTCAGCTGCAGCTTGTAGTCAGCCACTTGGGCACCCGTATCACATGTAGCCCAAATTCTCGAAATTCTCCGGCGGCGCCGACAAGTCAAATAATCTTGAAGGAGCCGCGATGCCGGTAGAAAGCTTCGGCAACACACGTGTGTTGAGCTGGCAGTCTGGGGTCCGTAATCCGAGAGTCGCAGACTCGCAGCCTGCTCAACTATAGCCTACGGGAGCCTACAGCTGCAGGTGTAGCTTGATGTTTTAGGTAGCGACGAATGGACAAGCCAATCTTCGGGTTGAGGCCACTCGAACCAATTAGCTAACCCAGTATCTACTTATTTACTGTGCACATATACATTACCTACCATCTAGCACCGCGATAGCATCCGGACTCAAGAGCGTTTTGATGCGCGCATCCAGGTCGGGAAACCGAAAGGGCTTCGTCACATAGTCGTCACTACCGGCATTCATCATTTCGTTGATCTGCTCCTTGCGGGCATTGGCACTGATTGTGATGACGGCCAATTTCGGTGGGCGTGAGGCCTCAGCATTTCCAAGCAGACGAGGTCTCTGCGGCTTCGCTGCGGCATGTTGTTTTTCAGAATAACGGATTTGCATAAGACAGGCAAGCCCGTCACAGACTGGCATCTCTCGATCGAGTAGAACGATGTCAAAAGCAGTCTCGCTCTTGATCTTTTCAAGACACTCGAGACCATTGTTGGCAACATCAACCTCGTACCCTGCCCTCTGAAGTTGCTTTTGCAAGAGTCGCTGGTTGAGAATGTTGTCCTCGACGACCAAAGCTCGGATCGGCGATTGACAAACAGCTTCTTGCGGCAGCGCTTGCGACGATGCCGGTGATGGCGAGCTCGTGCCAACAGACGGCTGCGGCTTCGCATGTGGTGAAGCCGAAGGAACTTGTGACCCTGCAAGGCCGTCGCTGGTGGTCTCAGTGTTTCCTCCGCGGCGAGAGAAATAATGGTCGCCAAGGACTTCCATTGGGCTCGGCGTCAGATCCTCAATTGTCTGGTGAGGCGGAGCCCTGATGAAGAAGACGAAGCGCGTGCCACTCAAATCGGCAGAGACGGGCTGAGAGCATATTTGACCGCCGTGCAGCTCTGCCAGCCGGCGACAGATAAAGAGCGAAAGCCCAGAACCGCCGTACGTGCTGTGCGTTTTCGGTCCCTGTTTGGTGAAGCCTTTGAGGATTTTGTCAGCTTCTCCCTGAGACATACCGTCACCATTGTCTTGCACAGAAAACACGAGATACTGCACAGCTGGGATCTCGATACCATCTGGTGACTCTGGCGGTGTAAAAACACCAAAGGCTTCCTTTGGTACAGTCAGCGCGCCGTGAAGGTCCAATGCAAAAGGGGGCTGGGCCGTGAGCTCGACAGAAACCTCGATTGATTTCGACCTTGTCGGTCCTGATTGACGAGAGACGTGCTTAATCGCATTGTTGATGAGATTGATCAGAATCTGCGACACACGAGCCGGGTCAAACTGGCAGCATGTCTCATCAATAAGAATGGAGGTCGAATCGAAACGCAGCATCATGTCAATGCGTTGGGCCTTCAACTCGGCAGCAAACATGCCCGAGACTCGTCGCATGAATTCAGTCACCACCAGTGTCTTTGGCCGCACAGAGAGAAGATTGCTGTCGATCTTAGAGATGGCAATCATGTCGTCCGCAATGCAGTGCATGTGCCGCGAAAGAAATTGGATGTTGCTGACCAGGTCAAGCGCTTCCGCAATGGCTTGCTGCATGCGCGGAACATCGGGCGGGATGTTCGCTTCCCTGAGGCCTGCAGTGACCAGCTCTGCTGTTTGTGCAATAGCAGAGAGCGGATTGCGCATCTCATGCGAAGTCATGTCAATAAAAGCTTCTTGCTGTCGCCTGCTCTCCATCGCATCGCTGATTCGCTTGTTGGTCAAGTTCTCGAGCTGCTTGATGTGTGAGACATCCACACAAAAGCCGTGGTACAAGAGAGCGGCGCCATTGTCATCCTTTTCAACCACGGTCGTTATCTTAAGCCAGCGCGCAGACCCATCCGGCAAGTCATTCGCAGCACGATACGTCTGCTCCATGGGCTTCATCGTGGCCAGCATGTCTCCAATTTTGGCTGTATAGGCTTCGATATACGATGGATGAACCCATCTACCAACCTCCTGTAGCAATGCGTCAATGCGCTTGAAGTCTGGAGTTGGTGAGCCAGCAAGGGTCCAGGCAGCCTTGTTGGCGTAAATGACCGACCCATTGGGATGTATGACGAAGATGCCGGCCGGAGAGTTTTCCGTCATCTTTGTATACCGTAGCTCCGCGTGTAAAAGTTCCCGACTGCGTTTCTCGAGCGCAGTCTCAAGTTCCACGCTCTTCGCAGCATTAAGACTGGCGATGGCTTCATGATGCCGCAGTTGAGCCTTCAAGTGTCTTATGTCGCGAAGACTGGAGCCAATATGACTGACGACCAGTTCAAGAAAAGTATTATAGCTGCCTTCAAGTCGTCGATCGGTATTCAAGCCGATGAAGACAGCGGCAATCAGATTGCCGGACGATTCCGATATTATTGGATACAGCCTGCCGCGCAAAGGTCTACTTTGAGGCAACTCAAAAGCACCGAGAAGCTGCTCGTCACATGTGTCGACCGCTGCCGTTTGCCGAGCGTCTAGTTGATTCAGAAGCTTGCAGAGAGCCAAGTCGGACGCAAAACCAATTGTGTGTTGTTGAGGAAGTTGTGGCGCGTCCTCGGACGCTGTGCCGATCTTCACGACCAGGCGAGCAAGCGAGTCGTGTACCTCATAGATAAGCACTGCTGGCAAGTCAAGCGGGTTGCTCTCCAAACCTTCGAGAAGGGTTGAGAAAAAGTCACCTGTGAGCGGCTGATAAGCGCTGGCTCTGCTGATCAACGGCATTGCAACACCATAGCAGCGATCGCTGAAGACTTGCTCTGTGCACTCGATGACCGAATTCAGGACTCCGAGCGGCGAACCATCATCGGCGTCGATTGACGAGAGTGAATAATCGAAATGGCGCTCCAGTGTTCTACCTTCGTCCGCATCCCAGAGATTGAATTGTCCCGGGCCGTGATATACTGTGCGGCCGTTCCAGGCTCGCTCAAATTGAGGTCGAAGGGCATCCCAAATTTCTCCCCAAGAGTCTGCGTGAGACATGGGAAGACCCAGGCAGCGCGGATGTCGATGGCCCGCTAAACATGCGTATCCAGAGCTGCACGTTAGCATCTTATTGCATAGTCATGCGAAGCGCTTACTTGTACAACATAGCAAAGTCTGGACCCCATTGTACTGCACATGCCGTCCAGCTGCCAAACATGTGATACAATGCTCGCCAAAGACCCTCGGGCCAGCCAGCGATGGGACCAAGCCGGTCGGACCGCGAAGCGTAGTCGAAAACATCAAGGGCATGATCATATTCAGCTTGGCTTTTACCCAGGGCCTTCCGTAGACAATGAGCCTTTTTCTTTTCGGCGGCCTCGGCTGCAAGGGTCTGGTCGCCTTCCTTGGTGAGCGCATCTGCTTCGCCACTCGTGGTCATCTTGGAAGATTTGAAAGCCATCACGACTGATGCGCACCGAGAACTCGCCCCGGTTAGCTCTCAATCGCCAGTCGCGCACTCTCACAGCTGTGCCACCTTGTTCTCAAGCTGAACAAGCTACAATGTTGCCATCCACGGGACCGTGTGTGGCGCCCGCAAAATGTTTCTGAAGCAATCAATTAGAGTCGCCGCGAGTAGCACATCCGAATTCTCCGGCACCGAGCGAACTACCCGAATCACGAAGGCCGATGCCGACACTGCCGCCAGACCGATCAATTAGGCGATCATCCGTCCATTCGTCCATAAGCTCCAGGGTTCGGAAGCCTGGCAGTGGGACAGGTAGACTAAAGGAATTCAATGGCTATAGGCAAGAAGTACTACTAAATTTATCAATATACAGGGTCCGTGTGGCCATCTAGCAATCCGAAAGGGTATGCAGGAGCTTCTTGATGCGCGCATCCAAGTCGGGAAAGCGGAATGGCTTCGTCACATAATCGTCACTGCCGGCATTCATCATCTCTTCAATCTGCTCACGGCGCGCGTTGGCACTGATGGTGATGACGGCCAGTTTGCTGGAGCGCAATGCGCCATTGTCGTCTTCCTCGCCAGTATTTTGCTTTTTGTTGTTGAGCAGCTCAGGTTGATCTGAGCGACGTCGTTTTGAGCCCGGCGTTGCTCGCTCGCTTTCCAGAACGTCAAGCATCTTGGTAGGTGAGATGGCCGACAAGCTGCTGTGGCGTGGCGCAAGTGGAGCTTGCATCAAGTGGTCCATCTCGCTCGGTGTGCCGCTGTTGACACTCATCACGTCGGCATGCGAGCTTGCAGTGGACATGGTGGATGATTTGCGCTCCTTGGGCGCCAACTTGCCTTGCTTCTCCATCTCGCGCAATTGCAATAGACAAGCGAGCCCGTCGCAAACTGGCATCTCGCGATCGAGCAAAATAACATCAAAGAAGGGCTCTTCCCTGACCTTGTTGAGACATTCGAGGCCATTGTTGGCCACCTCGACATCGTAGCCGGCTTTTTGCAGCTGCTTCTGTAATAAGCGCTGATTCAAAAAGTTGTCCTCGACAATCAGGGCGCGGATGGGTTGTGGTGCCTCGGGGACGGGCGTCATCGGCTGAGCTGATGGCGTCGAGCGTGGTATCGCATTCATGCTGTAAGCTTGTTGTGGAGCCTGTGCAGGTTCCTCTGGGGGAATGAGCACATCAATTGGACTCTGCCCAAGTGCGGTCGGTCGCGTAAAGTGAGCAAAGTAGTCATCACCCAGCTGCTCCATCGGCGTTGTCGTCGCTGCAACACTGGCATCTGACGGCGGCGCACGCACATAGAATGCAAAGCGCGTTCCCGTCGTGCCAGCTGGAACAGGTTGACTGGCAATCTGTCCACCCTGCAACTCGGCAAGGCGCCGGCAAATGAAAAGCGACAGCCCAGAGCCACCATACTTGTTGTGCGTCTTGGGGCCTTGTTCAGTGAAACGCTTGAAAATTTGATCGGCATCTTCCTGTGAAAGGCCTTGGCCATTGTCTTGGACTGAAAAGACAAGGTACTGCTCTGCCGATATTTCGACAGGCTTTGGTGAGCCGGATGGTGTGAACACGTCAGCCTC
The DNA here is from genome assembly GCA_003717165.1 of Protomyces inundatus. NCBI lineage: Eukaryota > Fungi > Ascomycota > Taphrinomycetes > Taphrinales > Protomycetaceae > Protomyces > Protomyces inundatus. Next base: position 5,448 of record QXDR01000446.1, read on the forward strand.
TTTGAGTGGTGTCTTGACGGCACCATGGACATCCATAGCGAATGGAGGGTCTTCTGTCAAACTGACAGAAACTTCCACAATCTTGGCGACATCTTTGCTAGGCTTGCGAGAGATGTGCTTGATGGCATTCGTGATGAGATTGATGAGGATCTGCGAGACGCGCGCAGGATCAAATTGGCAGCGTGTTTCGGCATCAACCGAAGCCTGATCCAGCTTCAGTTGGACGTCAATGAGCTGTGCCTTGGCCTCGGCCGCAAACATGCCAAGCACCTGCTTTGCAAAGTCCGCCACGACAATCGTGGTGGGCCGCACCGCCAACAAATCACTGTTGATTTTAGAGATGGCAATCATGTCATCGGCAATACAGCGCATATGGCGCGAGAGCAAGTCAATGTTGACGACCATGTCATAGGCTTCCGAGATGGCCTGTTGCATCGTGCCGACGTCCTTGAGTCGCAGTGCCTTGCCTAGCCCGGCCGTCACGAGCTCAGCAGTTTGTGCAATAGCCGACAGTGGATTGCGCATTTCGTGCGAGGTCATGTCAATAAACGCCTCTTGCTGCCGCTTGCTTTCAAGGGCGTCATTGATGCGTTTATTAGTCAAATCTTCAAGTTGCTTGATATGAGAGACATCGACGCAAAAGCCGTGAAAGAATCGAGCGGTGCCGTCTTCATTCTTTTCGATGCGCGTGATGATCTTGAGCCAACGCGGATTGCCGTCCGGCCAGTCTTTTGCCGCGCGATATGTGTGTTGGATGGGTGAGAGGGTTGTAAACATGTGCTGCAGCTTGCCGACATAGTCGTCGATAAAGTCTGGGTGCACCCATGTCCGTACATCCTGGACAAGAGAATCGATGCGCTCAAACTCTGGCGTTTTTGCGCCTGCAATGTCCCATGCAGCCTGATTGACGTAGATCACGGCACCTTCTGGATTGATGAGAAAGATACCAGCAGGTGAATGATCACTCATAATGGCATAACGTGCTTCAACATCCGTGAGGTCTTTGGTGCGCTGTTCAAGCGCTGCTTGTAATTCTGCATTACGTGCGGCATTGAGCTTGGCAATATCTTCATGATGCTTGAGTTGTGCTTTCGTGTGAATCATGTTGCGCAAACTCGAGCCGATATGCGCGACAAGGAGTTCGAGAAAGGTCTGGTAGCTACCTTCCAGCTTGCGATGCGGATTGAGACCGATGAAGACGGCGGCGATGAGCTCACCGGAGCTGTCCGAGACGATAGGGTACATGAATGCACGAACAGGCTGTGACTCTGGGGTGCCAAAGGAGCTGAGGAGTTGCGCATCGGTCGTCTCGACCGACCGTCGTGTTGCGTTGGTTTCATTGATGAGCTTGCAGATGGCCAGGTCCGATGCATCGCCTAGCTTGTGCTGCTTGGCCAGAGCTGGCACGTCTGCGTCTTCAGCGCCAATCGTGACGACCAACTTTGCAATAGCCTCGCGAATGTCATAGACGAGCACAGCTGGCAAGTCTAGCGGATTACTGCCGAGGCCTTGCCGTAGCGTGTCGAAAAGGTCTTCTTCTCGCGGCATGTAGCCACCGCCTTTGCTGATGGCCGGCATGGTGACACCATAGCACCGATCGCTGTAGACTTGCTCCGTGCACTCGGTGACGGTATTCAATACACCAAGCGGTACGCCGTCATCGTCGTCAAAAGGCGCAAGGTGATACTCAAAGTACCGCTCCATCATCATCTCAGCCTCGGCATCCCAGAGGTCGAATCGGACAGGGCCGACATTGACGGCTGTGCCACCAAACGCTGATTCCCATTGCGGGCGAATGTCGTCCCAGATGTCGGCCCAGCAATCAGGATGGTTCATGGGTCGACCGAGCGCGCGCGGATGGCGATGTCCGGCTATCACAGCGTATCCAGAGCTAGGGTCAGTCAAGTGGATGTAAGAAGAGACGACTTACTTGTAGAGAAGACGGAGTTCAGGGCCCCATTCGATCGCACAGGGCGTTCGGCTGTCAAACATGATGTACAATGCCCGCCAAAGCGCATTTGGCCAATTTGCAATCGGACCAAAGCGGTCTGGCTTGCAGGCGTTGCGAAAGACGACTCGAGCGTGGTCATACGCTTGCTGGCCTCGATTCAAGGCCTTGGCGAGGCAAAGCGCCTTTTTCTTCTCAGCGTCGCCGGTGCGGTAGGGTGTGAAATTGGTCATGCACAAAAGATACCAGTCGACGGCCACGTAGCTGTTGGCATTCGTCGCGAGCTCATAAGTCCGGATGCCAGTCTTACTGTTGATGACCATCGGTTCCAATTCGTTGTCTTGGACCTGCTCGTCAATCATCGCCTGCAGCAGGGGCATGTCGTCGCTGCACCGCTCCGCAGTCCAAAACTCATTCGGATCCTCTAGTTCGCGGCAGTCTGGGTCGTAGATGGCGAACGGTATTGGGACATCTGCGACATCAAAATAGTCAAGCTTTTCTCCACCGCCCATGTCGCTTGAAAGCTGGCCGCCGCCAAGGCTGTCGTTGTCGTCAGAGTCGGCTGCTGATCACGGCCTTGCAGGTGAGCCCACAATAATTGTTGGGCCGTCCAAGGGTCGTGCGCTTGCTTTGTCAGTTGCGATCTGAAGCGTGTCACGGCCCCGTCAAAGAGAAGGTGACACTCGGCTGTATGCAGATCAAGAGATGAGCTGTCAGGCTGCAGCTCTTCTGATTGCGAGAGGATGACGACAGACTTGCAAGAGAGTCTGTTGAGAGAGTATGCGTTGGAAGCGGTGTAGGAGCTGCGTCTGGCTTCTGTGTATCCCTTTGGAATTGCTCGTAGCTGCAGCCGCAGGACCGAGCTTGGGGGGTGAGGGGGCCCTAGTGTGCGAGTGCTACTGCATCGCACTGTTTGGCCGCATGTCGCCACTAAACGGCGTTGGTCTTTGTGGCCCAGATGCCGCCTTACCGCCCCTGGACCGCTTGTCTCTGGGTCGTTGCTTACCCAACTTTATCCGGGGTGGGCCAGCCTTGTCCAGCAACTGGCAGCAATGCCACATTATGCCAGTGTTCTTTGAGACAGGGAGGCGGCCGCGTGCTGGGCCCAGATGCTGTCAGATCACCGGGACGCGGGCCGCAAACAGGCGAATGCACGGGCCCAGATGCGAATCGCGCAAATCTCGTAATCAGTCTGGCAGGCTCTCGGGATTTGGGAAAACTGAATTAGGAAATGGCAGTGGCACGAGTCGCACTTCACTCGCCCTTCAAGACCCTGTGCACGTGAGACCGTTAACCCTGTACCCTGGCCATGGTAGCGCTGTAGAGGGCTTCAGAGGCAGACCTACAGGCTACAGCTGCTTGACGAGGATGATGATCATTGATCACCATTTGCAGACCATTTGCCACCCTAGAGGCAAGCCGCTAGAGCTTCTGCAGCTGAGCTCTGAGACAATCGCCCTGCTGGTAGCCTGCCCATACAAGTCGCCATTGACTCGCCAAACCTCAAACACCATCTACACCCGCCACAAAGGTGTCTGGTCCTTCTTCTGACAATCCTACAAGAACAAACGCACAAGCCCATATCACGCGGCATCATGATGATGTACAGCTAAAGCAGCTGGCGGCTGCAAGGCCAAAGCTAAAGGACAACATTAACCAGCGCTATGTGCACGTTTGAGACACTTGCAATCTTGATCACACGACTAGATTGGTGAACAGCGTCCATGCGCATATGTAGTTGACGGCAACCACTGTGGCTATCTGCGCAATAAATGCCGTCCACCTTGAAAGTGCCGAACATCCAATTGCAAGACTTGGCCGTGGTGGACCTTTCAAGCAATCAGTACGGCGCCGTGAAGAGGGCCAACATTCGAGAATCAAGAGTCTCGACATGCGCCTTGAACATGACAATCTCTTCAATGAGTAGCTACAAGCAATCAGTCCATGGATGTGCATTGGACTTTAGTGCCCCTGCAATTGAATGTTGCAGCTGATCATGAGATACGCCGGTCGTGCGATGAATGCGCCAAGGAAGGTTCGAAAATGAAAACACCCGTCATCCCAATCACAACTCCACCCTCTTCTCGCTCGATTCTTTCATTCTAACAAACTGAATACCAAATGGACAAGCTCATCCTCCTCGCTTCGCTTATTAGCTTCGCTGTCGCCTCGCCTGCTTCAGTCGCCGGTCACCACTCTGGCGGCGGTAATGCCATCAACTATGGCACTGGCGGCGGCATTATTGGTTTCCTTGTCTTGCTGCTAGACATTTACATCTTCCTCGAGCTCTTCAAGTCGTCGCGTCCTGGTACCCACAAGTTGCTTTGGTAAATTATGCTCACTGCGGAGAGCTCAGGAAAGGCTAACATGCAGGGCTTTGGCTGTCTTTTTCTTCCCGATCTTGGGAGCGGCGCTGTACTTTTTGTTTGCAGACCGCGCCAAGTACAACAGCTACTCGGCGATTGAAGATACCGTCTAGATGGACTCATCTGGAACTATTTCATAGTGTCTATATGTTAGATGCGAAACTACGCTATACTATGCTATGCAATGCTTTTAAAACGTGCACCTATCATTGAATCATGCCGCGGCGTGATCCAAATTCGCCTGCCACAGCGCCTCCGTAGCAAACGCCGCGACCGTCAAATGCGGCTCTCGCGCGCGTGCCACCAACGTCTCCATGACGCGCGCCTCTTGCACCACCTGTTGCAATCCCTTGCCAATCACTTCACCAAATTCGCCTCCACGCAATCGGAATAAAACACGACCGAGCGTGCGCATGGCGAGACTTGCTTGAGACGACTGCGTTGAGCGTGCTAATAAAGCAAGTTCAAGCAGCGTATAGCCAGCTGCGCGCGGAGCGTCTGCATGATGATGCAGGCCGATATCACCGGCAACTTGTCGACTTGCCATGGGCGCCAGCAATTCGCCTCGAAAGCCGAATCGAATCTCGCCAGGTGCAAGACTCGTGCTTGCACTGGGATGATACTGTGCCGTGTCTTCGGCATCCGTGGGCGGTTGCATCCATGACAGTTTGCTAGGATCATGTTCGAGGGTTGGGAAGTAGTGGTGTTTGAGGTCGTCGAGAAACGTGGCCGAGTCTGGGTCGAGTTTGCGTGCTGGAAAATGCGTCTTGGCTGTCAACTGTGTTTGTATCGAAGCAGCCTCTGCCACGTCCTCGTCTAGCAGATCGTCTGCAGGCGGTGGCCTCTCTGGCCTGGCTGTCGTGACGGCAGTCTTGGACATGACCGCTGGGATCCGCTGCACGAATCGTTCATCATACGTCTCACCCACCTCATCCTCCTCTTCCATCTGCGCCTTGACTTGTTGCACCCGCCGCGCCTCTTCCTTCACCGCCGCCCGGCGTCGCAATGCAGCCACCACGGCTGGATTCAATTTCGACACTAAATCAGCTTGTTCTTGTTGCACCGCTTCGATTGTCATGCCCGCTATCCGGGCCGTATTTTCCCTTTCAATCTCAGCTTGCAGGGATGCTTCATCGCCCGGCTCTGCAGACCCAGTCCAAGGCATGGTTGTGGCCATCTTGTCGTCATGAGCAGGCGCGCGTCTCGCAGGCCGTGACCGCCAATCAATCTTACGCGGCTTCGGTACAGACTGTGACGTCGATGGCGCTGTGATGGATACAGGCGGGCCTTCGACATGCCGTTCGATGATCTGACCCGATGCAGCGGTGCGTGCGTCATGCGTGTTGTCGAGGGAGACGGTCACGCGACGGCCGGCTGGCAGGGGATCCTGCGGTTGATTATCGACTGCTGCTGCTGCTGTCCGTGCTGCTTTGAAACGCGACGGTCCGCGCTCAGCCATTGCTTCTATCTTGCAGCTTCCAGCAATAGCTTCTAGCTTGTAGCTTTGCTTGTAGCGTTGTGGTCTGCGCGACCTAAACGCCAAGACGACGACGTCAACCATCACAAGCTTAAGCTAAACTCAGCGAATAGAGCTCTTGGATTTACTAGAGAAGACTGCGTATTACAAGTCGTACTAGCTCACAGCGAAGCGCTTGAAGACAGAGAAAGCAGCACCATGCAAGCACTCGAATGGGTCTTTGGCCGCTCCAAAACCCCCCAAGAACGTCTCCGCATGCACCAACGTAGCCTTGAAAAGTCGCAACGCGAACTGGAACGCGAACGGACCAAGCTTGAAGCGCAAGAGAAGCGTCTGATTGCTGAAATCAAAAAGTCGGCACAGGCTGGGCAAGTGGCGGCTGCCAAGATTAAAGCAAAAGATTTGGTCAGGACGCGTAGGCATGTTGCCAAATTCTATGCTATGCGGACACAGCTGCAAGGTGTCAGTTTGCGCATTCAGACGATGCGGAGTAATGAGCAAATGGCGCAGAGTATGAAGGGTGCCACCAGGTTGCTGGGTGGCATGAACCGGAGTATGAATATGCCGGCGTTGAGCAAGATTGTGGCGGACTTTGAACGCGAGAATGAGATTATGGATCAACGGCAGGAGATGATGGATGATGCGATTGATGGCACGCGCTCCCACTACCGTTCAAAGATGTGCAAAGCTAACAGACAGATACGATGGAGGACGATGAAGAAGAGTCGGATGAGATTTTGAACCAGGTGCTTGATGAGATTGGCGTGGATCTCCATCAGAAGCTCGGTGAAGCACCGCAAGGGTTTGCCGCCCCTCAGACGGAAGCACGCGTGCCACAAGCACAGGCGATGGGGAGTGGTGGTGAGCATGCGGGCGGCGAGGATGATCTCCTGGCGCGCTTGAATAATCTCAAGGGCGGCGGTCCGTAAGTCTTACTATCTGGTTCATTCCTTCTGTTCACTTGTTCTTCTTGTTCTACTTCTACTTGTTGTTCTACTTCTACTTTCTCTCTCTCTGGTGTCCCTGACTGACCGTGTGACATCCAGATAACACATCCATCGCAACGCTATACCTATACGGACACACCTGACCTGGTCAGCTTAAGCTATAGTAGACAAACATGCCCGAAACAACACTCTGTGCCCTCGCCTGTGGCACCATGGGCCGTTCCATCCTCTCCGGTGTTCTCGACGCCCTCAAAGAAGCCGCAGCAGCCAACGGCCAAAGCACCGACAACCTCTCTGCCTCCGTCCTCAGCATCAACGACGACCCCAACTCTGATGAACCGGCCCTTTCGGCGCCGAGTCTCTTTAGTGCCTGTGTCAAACGGCAACAAACTGCCAAGACCCTGAAAGAACTCTTTGGCGAGGCAGTGCAAGTTTCGAGCGGTGCTGAAGCGAATGCTGCTGCCGCGGAACGAGCAGACTATGTCCTCTTGGGTTGTAAACCCCAAGTGGCGCGTGATTTATTAACAGAACCCAAGATGGCGGTGGCACTCAAGGGCAAAGTCGTCGTCTCCATTTTGGCAGGCACGACGGTCGCGACGTTGCAAGGCTATCTACCGGACAGTAAAGTCGTCCGGGTCATGCCGAATACACCCTCACGGATTCGACAGGGCATGTCTGTCATTGTGGCAGGGGAGGGCGTGGCACCGCGTGAACTGGAGGTGGTTTCTTGGATCTTTCAACAGGTGGGCAAGACGCTCTTGCTCGATGAAAAACATATGGATGCCGCCACGGCACTCTGTGGCTCAGGGCCGGCGTTTATGGCTGTCATCTTGGAGAGTTTGACCGATGGTGGCGTCATGATGGGTATTCCGCGTGCACAGGCGGAAGAGCTTGTGGCACAGACGATGTTGGGCACGGCGAGTATGGTGCAAGCAGGTCAGAACCCGGCTTTGATTCGGAATGCCGTTGCGACTCCCGGCGGGTGTACGATTGGTGGGCTTTTGGAGATGGAGGATGGCAAGATTCGATCGGTGCTGGCACGGACGATTCAAACAGCTGCTCAGATTGCAACGGCGCTCGGTAAAAACTAGATGAACGCTATGCAATGGTGTTGTAGATGTATACGCAATAAAGGACTAGTGCAAGAGATCCGGCAGACGCTCGACTTTGATGACGTGGTTCCCGACGTATAAGATTGGCACGCCTGGAATCTTGCGTATCCGTTGCTTGAGATGTAAATCGTTGCTTGCGACGAGGTAGCATCGGCTTTGTAGACAACGATCGACTAGGCAGTCATCGGCGTAGGTGCCCTTGTGAGAACAGGTCAGACGCTCGAAGCGTGGATCCTTGGCAATCTGTAACGCAAGCCTAAACTTGTGACCCAGCTTTTCAAGTTCCGCCAACACGCAATCGGTGATGCATGGAATACACTTGGCCAGCAGTGTATCCATCAATCCGCGCACAAGGTCAATCTTGTTTTTGATGCAGAAATTGATGAAATTGGTATCGACCAGGACGCGATACGGCGGATGAAGGGCATTGTTGAATTGAAAGAAGAGCGACGAGGCGACCTGAGGAATCTCGCGCACAAGGTTGCCTTCGGCGTCTTTGCGCACACCGGCGTCTTTATCGGCAGCAGGTTTTTTGATGCGGCCGTCTTTGAGAGAGATGAGCCGTTTGGTTTGCGCAAACTTGCGCGTGACTTTAGCTTTGCCCATGGCAGTAAAGTAGAAGGCAGTTCTTGAAATAAGACTAGCAAGCTTTATAGAGTAAGAACTCGAGTACTACCTAACAAGCTTCAGCGTCTGATCCTGACTTCCAAGGTTTGAAGAGGAAGGAAAATCAGGAGGCAAACACGCGATGAGATGAGATGCAGTCACAAACTCGGTTTCTGACTAGTCCAGAAATCACCCTTCACCACATCAAAGAAACTTATCTTCACTATCTGTCCAAGTTTCGAACCTATCCCTCCTATTCTTTTGTGATACCAGCCTTCTTCTCTCTTATCGATGATGCGTCCATTTTGGGTGTCAACTCACGTGACTTTGATGCACCCCACCATCCTGATTGCGCGTCTCTCTCTCCCTTCGTCCTTGGCAAACCACCACTAGTACTCCCTCCTCCTCTTCCTCCTGACCTTCTACCTCCCAGCGCACCTTCCTTGACAAGCTGCTCATCATGAAGATTAGCGCATCCACCCTCTTGCTTATCGCAGGCTACGCTACTGCAAAACAAATCAAACACACCGCCGTCGATGAAGCGCCCCTCCTTAGCTCCATCCACGCTGAAACCATCCCAAACGAGGTGCGCCCTTTCTACATCAGCCTGCGCGCGCAGATGCTAACAAAGTAGTACATTGTCGTGTTGAAAGACCATGTCAAAGACGCCGCTATTGCTGATCACCATGCCTGGGTCCAGGCGCTCCATGTCGGTTCCCTATTGAAACGGGACCAAGCTGCCTTTGGCGCTGAAAAGATGGATGTGCTGGGCGGGCTCAAGCATGTCTATGATGCCGTTGCCGGCTTTACAGGCTATTCTGGACGGTTCTCTGAAGACGTCCTGGCTGCCTTGCGCGCATCGCCTGATGTCGACTATATCGAGCAAGACTCGATCGTCTATGCCCTTGAGAACCAGCCCATCGGCATCACCGAGGCTGCCCTTGAGAAGAATGCACCCTGGGGACTTGCGCGAATCTCGCACAAGGATCAACTCGGCTTTAGCACCTTCAACAAGTACCAATACGATGCGCGCGCCGGTGAAGGTGTCACGGCTTACATCATTGACACGGGCATCAATATCCACCATGTGGACTTTGAAGGTCGTGCGCGATGGGGCAAGACGATTCCACAGGGTGATCAAGATATCGATGGCAATGGCCACGGTACGCACTGTGCGGGAACGGTCGCTGGCAAGACGTATGGTGTTGCAAAACATGCCGAGGTCGTGGCTGTCAAAGTCTTGCGCTCGAACGGCAGTGGTTCCATGTCGGATGTCTTGAAGGGTGTTGAATGGGCTGCCGCTGACCATGTCCGCTCTGTCAACAAGGCCAAGAAGGAAGGCAAGAAGCACAAGGGATCCACGGCCAACATGTCGCTCGGCGGTGGTAAATCAGAATCTCTCGACCGCGCCGTCAATGCCGCCGTCGGGATGGGTTTGCATTTCGCCGTCGCTGCCGGTAACGACAATGCCGACGCCTGCAACTACTCACCCGCCGCCGCTTCACGTCCCATTACCGTGGGTGCGTCCACCTTGGGTGATGACCGTGCCTACTTTTCAAACTTTGGCAAGTGTACCGACATTTTCGCACCGGGACTCAATATTCTGTCGACGTGGATTGGCAGCAAGTACGCCACCAACACCATCTCGGGTACGTCGATGGCCTCGCCTCACATCTGCGGTCTCTTGACCTATGCCTTGTCTTTGCAACCTGAAGGCACCTCGGGCTTCTCAACGGGCGTGACGCCGGAAAAGCTCAAGAAGCGCATGATTGCGTTGGGTTCCCGTGGCAAGCTGAGTGACATTCCGGGATCGACGCCCAATATTTTGGCATACAATGGCTTCGACAGCAAAGAAAACCCATGGGCGCTCGAGCAGGAAGCCGAGCTTGTCACTGAGAAGCCTGTTGCCGGTGGTTTGCGTGATGTGCTTGCTTCCCTCAAAGGTGCCGTTGAGACGGACAAGGTGGCTGCATTTGCAGAAAGCGTGGCCCATGAATTTGAAGAAGAGGTGGCACTTCTTCAAGAAGCGTTTGAAACGTTGGCTGCAGAAGAGGCGGATGCTGTGAGCAAGGCGCGTACGCAGTTGGGCAGGACGGCCAAGAAGTTGCGCAAGCAGGCTGTCAGGGTTGTCAAGTCTGGCTTGTAATCAAGATCTTTGTTGGATCACGTTGCTCGGTTCACTTTGTCTTTTGGCGGTCTAGATAGACCCCCCTCGTTGCTTTTTGTTTCTCTTCTCATTACTTACAGTATAAACAAGCTTGACGATCATTGACTGCTCGCTATCTGCTCGACCCTTGTGTCTCTGTCTGTGCAACCTCAGCAGGATCCTGCTCGGCCGTCGGCGCACCAGCGCTAATCTTTGACTTCTGAAGCAACTCGGCCACGGCGAACCGTTTTGTGGCCGAAAGCGGGCGACACGCTTCAATCCGGACCACATCGCCTGGACCTAAGCTATTCGTCTCATCATGCGCCATGTAGTTTTTATGGAGCAGAATAGTCTATGCGCCTGTTAGCAATGGTTGTCCCAAAGTCAGTAGGCTGAGAGAGGACTGACTTTGAGGACTTTGGGATGTTTTGTTTGGAAGGCGATGCGGACTTTGACGGTCTTGGCGTTGAGTGCCGAGACGACGATGCCTTTGAATGTCTGCCGCATGATGAGCGTTGTAGTCCTCGCTGCAGCTGTCGTAGATACTACTTGTGAATGGTCTTCGCGGTCTTCGTCGTCAAAAAAAGCGACAAGACACGACAACGACCAGAGACAAAGCAAGACAATCGCATAGCATCAGCAACAAGCTAGATCAAAGGGTCACAGCGCAAAAGACTATCAAGATGGTTCTTCTTCTTGGCCAACAGCTTCCTGACAATAAAAAGATCCAATTCGCCCTCCTCGCCTTTTACGGCATCGGTCACCATACCGCCCTCAAAACCCTCTCCGAGCTCGCTATTCCACCGAATCAACGCGTCTCAGAGCTTTCTGAACAACAGACCACAGCCCTCGGTGCCCATCTCGCAGGCATGACGATTGAAAGTGACCTTCGCCGTCAAGTGCGTGCGGATATTGCACATTTGAGAGCAGTGGGCACCTATCGCGGCAGAAGACACGCCATGGGCTTACCTGTTCGTGGTCAAAATACACAGAATAATTCGAAAACGGCACGCAAGTTGAATCGTGTCGAGCGACGTGGGTTTGCAACGACGAGGGCGATAGCGGCGCCGGTGCAGGCGATGCAGATGCCCATGATGGGCGGCCTGGCGCGCGGCGTGCGGCAGGTGATGGGATTCTTGAAGTGGCTTCCGAGAGGATAAAGGGCCATCGCCCTGGTACGGATACGAGGTACCTAGCTGGGGCCTGCTTCATAGGCATTTGGCTTGGCCTTCTTTTCGCGCTCTTGCACAACAGGCGTTTTGTCGTCCTCTGCTTTGGTGCCAAGCGCTTCCTTGGACCTGTCCTCGTCACATGGCTCTTTCGAGTCAAATGGTTCTGAGTGCGCCTGATGTGCATGCTCACAGCCTTCTTCATGGACATGCGCTTGACCTCGTTGTCGCTTCTGCCTCGGCCTTTGCGCCTTGCCTTTGCCCTTGCCTTGACCCTTGCCCTGCACACCCTCTCCACCGACCGCATCCTTCATGCCTGCATCCTCATCAGCCGAACGCGCCGATGCTGAATCTGAGTTTGAATCTGAATCTGAATCTGAATCAGAAGAGCTACTCGACGAAGAATCAAAATGTCTCGGCCGATGATAGATACAACAAATCTTACTCGACTTTCTCCCAAGTCCTTCATTATCCACCGTCTGTTGCGTCCATTGCACACGTCGACCACCACGCGCGCGATCTCCACGAAGGCGCAAGGTACCGGCCACAGGGAGTGTCTGTAGATGCGGCGAGGTGGAGCGTGAGGTGAAGGTTGAGTTTGGATCCGAGGGGATAGGTTCTGTGATGGTTTGAGAAGGCGCCGCATGATGCGCGTGGTTTGATCGATGGGCTGTATGCATGATGGCTTTGCTCGAGTAGTATCTGATCACTCACTAGTCCTTGTAGAAGGCTGTCGCTCAAGGCACGAGCTACACAAGTGGTCGAGCTAGGGAGTTGCTTGCGGTTACGTCGTTGAGCCCAGACAGTCACAATCACAGTCATCCATAAAACTTGTAGATGCAAGGATCATGCTAGTCTACGATCAATATGCTTATCCTCCAAACAAGCCTACTGCTTCGCCGCCGCCTCCTCGGCCAAAAGCACAGGAATCACTTTTTCCTCACAAAACTGCCGCGCAACCGCTGAACCGGCCGCCAAGTCTGTCCAGCCAACCATCGCCTCAAGTGCACTCACCTGGACATTACCCAAGCCATGCGCTTGCAAGTTGCCGGTAGCAGGGGTGCGATGACTGGGCAGCCAACGCAGGAGGTCTGCCGTCAAGCCAAATTTTTCGGCAACGGCAACTTGACGATGCGGTGCAAGCAGACGCGTCAAGGTTGGCTTGTACAACGCGCTGATGTCCTGGTCTGCAATCGCAGAGGCACTTGTCGAGGGCCGACGCGCGAGATGGGCACAGACGAAATGATAGAGCGAGCGACGGCCGAGATGGGCTAGTTTGCTGTTATAGGGTGATATACCATGATCCAGCGATTTGTGTGTAAAGATTTGCAAGGCCGTTGTATCGGTCAATCGCGCTGTTGCATCGGCCGGCAAGAGCGAGGTGAGATGCTTGCGAAAGACGTGTGGATCATTCTGGACTTGGCGTTCAGGCGCTGGCCGGGCGCCTTTGAGTGGGTGGGCGGGTTTGGGTCTATAGCTCCGGGTTGCAGTCGTTGATCCTTTAACGGCTCTTGATGAGCAGACTACTGATCGATGCATGATCTATTGATTGATGATCAATTCGATGGCTCCCTAGATGGCCTTTTGAAGGTGGTGTTTTTGGTCTGAAGATTTCGACAAGACGCGACCGACACACCACCTAGGAAGCAGACCTTGTACCTGAACAACAAGTAGAACATTGCTGCTATGAATACATCCCATGCTGCTTCATTCTTTCAAAGCCAAGATGCTCAAGACAAAGCTGCCCGTCAAGCTGCCAAAGCCGGCAATACCCTCGGCAAGCCTCTCAAGCTACCGACCAAGATTCTGAGCATCACAGCTGATCCAGCCGAAGCGCGCTTTCTCTACGTGACTGAATCAGGTTCTGTCGGAAAGCGTATCGATATCGACACCGAAGCTGTTCAAGTTTATCGCGGGCATACGGCACCCGTCACGTGTGGCATCCTCGCCGGCAAGTTCTTCATCACCGGTTCCTGGGACAAGACGATTCGCGTCTACAACAAGCAGACTGCCACCTGCCAACACGTCTTGCAAGGCCATTCAGATTTTCTCAAGTGTCTGTTGTATCTACCAGACAAAGACTTGCTCGTCTCTGGTTCAGCAGATCGATCGATGCGCGTCTGGTGTCTACGTGACTTTACATATCTCTACACGCTCAAAGGCCATCCACGGGCCGTCGAGCAGCTCTGTCTCTTGCCGTCAGGACACATCCTCAGTGGCGGCTCTGAAGGGTCCATACGCACCTGGTCGATTGACCGCGAAGGCGGCAAGGAAGTCGGCGAAGTGTTTTGGGCACATGATACGGGGATCAACAAGCTTATCTACGATGAAGAGGAAGAAGTCCTCCTAACAGCATCCAATGACGGCTTTGCACGCAGGTTTGTGAACGCTCCAAGCAAAGAAACATGGCAGCTCGAAACAAAATGTGGCCATCCAGACTTTGTTCGCGACGTCGTCTTGCACCAGTCGCATCTTATTACCGCCTGCCGCGATGAAGCCATTCGCGTCTTTGACAGCACGTCTGGTGACTTGATGCATACACTGCACGGCCACTTTAGCGACATTACTGGTCTTGCCTTGCTGGGGGACACGCTCTTTAGCATTTCAATTGACTGTACTCTGCGTCGATGGACGTTGACGAAAGCAGGTCTCCTTGCTCATGAAGCCGAATGGACCGCCTGGCAAGCTGCTGACCCTGAGCCGGCGCAAGCAACCGATGATTTGATGAGTGCCGAAGAACGCGCAGAACTAGAAGCCCTCATGGATTCAGACGACGACGCCTAAGACCCGTTCATCCGCGATAGGCTTGACCGACAGGTGTCAAGGCCCTTTCATCATCCGTCACCATGGCACCTGCCACAATCCCAACCATATTCGCCGCATTCATGGGTCCAAAGGCGCTGTATCGCTCGATATACGCCGTATTGTCCAAGAATGCCAACGCTTGCTTGAATTCACGCAAGAACGTGTCTGCATCGACACCGACAAAGGCGAATTCCGTCACCCAGAGTGGATAGGTGGGGAAGGCATTGTGAAAGGATTGCACAAAGTCGATGAATTGGGCTGCCGTGGCGCCATACCAATGCACCGGGATAAAGGCAATACTTGCTTGACAATCCTTGCAGCCGGCAAAGAATTTTTGAAGCCAGCCAATACCCCAATACTCGCCATTGCCATTCGTCACAGCCGGTGCACCGAGTTTCGTGCTCGGACACGTTTGTCGCAACGGATTGAAATATTGTCGCCAAAGCGCCGTGGCACCTTCCAGTGTCTGAAACGTGTCGCTCCCGACCAAATCAGGCTCATTGAATCCCAAGAGATGTTGTGGGCATCGTTGACCGTCTGCAGGGATATAGGTTGCGATTTGTGAGACGCGATCGGCGGAACGGACCATGGGCACGTATTCACCAGAGAAGAAAGATGCGCGCGGGTCCCAGAGTTCCCAGTTGTAGACCCAGGATTGGGAGTTGCCAAAGAGGGACCAGGTGGTGGAGGGGTTGTTCCAAGGCCAGGCGAGACCGCGTTTGGTCGAGGCGACGGGTGCGGGCGCTGGTGCTGGTGCTGGCACTGGAGCGGGTGCAGGCGCAACCTCAGGTACCACTTGTACAGGTGGCTGCACGACCGGCGGCTGTACAGCAGGTGCTTGCACGGGTTGTTCGACCGGCGCTTCAGGCACAACAGCCGGTGCCGCCGCCACGGGTGTTGGTGTCGGTGCCACATAGACCGGTACCTGCGTCGTCGTCACTTTTGGCTGTGGCAGAATCGCAAACACCTCTTTCCGATAGCCACTGACACCGCCTGCCCTGACGGCGCTTTGCTGACTCTTGCCGACATCGACGCCAAACCCAAGCAACTCACAGACAAATTCGTTTGAGGCGCCCGAGACTTGTAAGGCGGCGCAAGCTGTATCAGCGTCGCAAAAAGCTTTGCATTGGGCTGTATCTTGGTAGCCGTAAAGTGGAATGGAGCGCAAGGCGATGGCTGCTGGAAGACCAGCGGGTGTGCTTTGATAGAGGGTGCTGTAGCCTTGAAGGGTGGAAGGTGTTTGGCCCATATTGCACGGGCGCTGTTTGCTGAAAGACTGTAAGAAATGATATAGATCCACGAGAAAGGTGGAGCGACATGGCCTTATAGATCACAGGACACTCTATAGGATCGCCCGATGCGGCGTGTCGAAGCGCATGTCGTGGTGGTGTGTGCCCCTGAACTTTTTCCATGGGCGGCTTCCACCAGCCACCTTGTCGCAAATTTGCATTTTTGTGTGGCCAAACGCATCTCTTGACGGGCGGCTAGCGATATGGAAGACGGAGAGGAATGTTCGTGCTGATAGACGTCAAGGCGGTCATCGACGCGCTCTTGATTAGCTAGCAAGAATAATGGCTGCTCAGCAGAGACGGTTATTTCAGATGACAACAGATGAATGAGAATGCAATAGTACTGTAGTGATGGCACTGTAGAGCCAACTATCTAGTCCGAGAACAAGGTAGGCAAGAACTTGGTCAAGTCCTGCTTACCCTTACCCTCCTCCAACTTCTTGTGCTCGCTACCGGCAAAGGCCTTGGTGTAAGGGTTGAGACGCAAAGCGACAGCCTTGTTCTTGAGCGGGTTCTTCTTTTGCACCATGGTGCGCTTCACGAGCGGGTTGCCCTTCGCCTTGAGCACTGACTGAATCTCGTCCGAGTTGATGAGACGCGTGACGTCCGAGTTGGCCATCATGTGTTGCGGCAAGACGTAGCCCGACTTCATCTCGGAAGACCAGATGCTGTCCAAAAGGGCAAACGCACCTTGTGTCCAGATGCAGAATCGGCCAAGGTGTCCACCAGGAGCCAATTGAAGCAAGTTGAGCGAACGCACGTTGGCGAGCTCGACACCGGGGATGTTGCGGAAAGCCTTGACGAGACCTTCATCCTTGTCGTAGATGACAAGCGGACCGCGACGTTGCGTGTGACGACGGTTGCGAAGCTTGCCCTTGCCGGCACGGACCTTCTTGGAGGCGGCGACCTTGAGGACATCGCGGTGAGCGTTTTGCTCCTTGAGGAACGCAACAGCCTCCTTGGTCTTCTTGAGACCCTGGACATCATCGCCGACGACAAGCGGACACTCGGAAAGCTCCTCGATACGGTGACCACGAGCCAAGACGAGCGACGGGATGGCTGAAGCGGCAATGGCCGAAGCAACGGCAAATCGCTTCTGGTTCTGGTTCACCTTGAAGTGCCACTTGCGGTAGACCTTGGTGGGAGCAAACATGCGTCCACCACGGCACATGTTGCCAAAGGCAGCCTGACCGGCACGGTGGGTACCACCACCCGAGACACGCGGAATACGGGCCACAGCACGACCGGTACCCCAAGACTCAGCGGAAGTCTGGCCACCGGCTTTGGTGCTGACGGCGTAAGCTTGACGCTTGTTCTTGGCCATCGAGGTGTGCACCTGTTGCACGACATCGGGACGGATGGGAGCCTTGAAGATGGCCGGGAGGGCGATCTGTGAGCTGGCGGATGCGCCGCTGTAGACGTTGACCTGGGGTCTGCTTGCGGACATGGTTGCTATGGTATTTGCTGGGTGAGCCTGGCTGTTCTGATCGATGAGCCTTGCCTGTCTCGTGTGGTGTTGCTGCTCGTCTCGCCCTTTTCCTTTATTTTCTTTATTTTCGGTGGCTGTGACTGCGAATTCAATTCACCAGACTATCTCACTGTTACTGTTACTTTCATTCTTACTGTTACAATGTATCCTATTACTATTACTATTACTATTACTATTCCTATCCATGACTATTACTACTATCACTGCACTTGTACTTGTACATACTCAATCCGTGATGCTCAGCGAGCTGTTCGTCCGTTTCAACGGCTGACTGCCATGGCCATGACCACGCAGCCGAGAAGACCGTCTCGGCGAAAGCATCATCTCGGCGACCCGCTTATCCATGCCCTGCGCCGAGCCATCTGTATCTGCCGTGGATTGTGTATCTTCCATAGGCGAACCACGACTCGTACTCGCATGCAAAGCTGGCTGGAGAAGGCCATAGCCGCCATGCACATCGCGTCGCTTGTGTAACGACATGGGCGGTTCTTGCTGCTCCATACGCGCTTGGTCACCCCGACGCGGCGTTGTTGGACCAATTGTCCGCATCGGTACACTCCCACCTACCGTCGCCGTTGCAAACCCACCACCACTGCCATGACTCGGCCGACGTTCCTTTTTGGGCGTCAAGGGAACCCCAAATCCAAAACTGCCTGCGCGCATAAGATCAGGCCGTTGCCGTGTTTGTTCATGCGCCGCGAGAAAGGCTGAGGATGCGGCGGCAGCGGCTTGACTGTTGCGTAGCCGTTCGCTTGATTTACGTGGAGATCGCGGCGACCCCGGTGATCGCTCATGCGCATGTGCATGACTCTGGCCATGGCGGCCAGCCTCACGCTCTTGTCCACCTTGACCAGCTTCAAAGTCAAACGTCCGTTCTTCAAACGGACTATGCAACATTTCTGTATCGCCATCCTGTTGCTGTAACTGCCTCGTCCGCTGACTGAAGAACCCTGGCTGGTCATCTGTCAAGACACCCATCGGATTCGAGCTCGGCGCATGCGGCGCATGATGCGGTGAAGAGGAGGCAGGCGCATTCCTTCTTGCCAACAACAAGAGATGTTTCCGCGTCTGTGGCAATGATTGTGGCCAAGCAGAGACACCACCTGCCGTCTTGATCGCGCGCTTCGAAACGCGCGAAAGCAAGACAGGCGGCGGCGCTGACGCTGCAAACGGTGGATTGGCATGCGCATAGGTCGTCAGTTCTAAATCATAGATGCGCGACAAGAGTAAATCTTGCGCCTGTGTAAATGGCATATCGACCGTCGTGCCTTCGCCGTCGCTCGATACCATCGAAGTCGTCGACATCGTCCGTGTCGCTGGCGGGCGATGCGTATACGAGGCCGAAGAGGCGATCGAGGGGGTGCGCAAGGCTGCATTGGCGGCTGTTTCGGCCATGGCGGAGTATTGCGGCACCTGGAGGTGCAAGTCTGCGGCGCCGCCTCGTCGCATCTTGAGGTGATGCTTAAGGTTGTATTGCGCTTGGCTTTCAGAGTATGCTTGTAGATAGAGATGCCTTGTTGTGATGATGCGCCAGGAAGGAGAATTGGCTGGTTGGAGACCGGGATCCCTGGTGTTGTCGTCACATTTCATTTTCTGCTGGAGAAACCCGTGAACGAGCTGCGGCGGGCGAGATGAGATCCGGCAGATCGAGGGACAAGACCTATCACTGGAGTAGATGAGTATATGGTCAAGGAAGATGATGTGCTCACTACTATAGACCTCAAAGACCAACGCATGATCACCCAACTGGAGCAAGACATGCTTCGACCCTTTGTTGCGAGAGCAAGTCACGTGCAATCTCGTATAGACTCACTGTTGACTTTGACTAACATCGTGTAGCAGATTCAGATGATCAGCTACATTAGATTTTTACAGACTAGGCGAGTTGCAGCGATAGACCTTACATCATCCCCAGCCAGTCATAGAGATCTTCAGATTCATCATCATCATCCTCGTCCTGAACACATGAGCAAGGACACACCCGGGTCTCTTCAGTTCCAATAGGCTGCAGGACACTGCTTGAAGCACCGGCACCCGCATGCGAAGGTTCAACTCCAGCAGAAATGTCCAAGGCATCTGGATGGATGTCGTTCATGGAACCCAGCTGAAGCTGCAATGAGTCTACTGGTTGAGATACCGAAACTGCATCACTACTTTTCCTTGCAGGCAAAACGCTTGGGAATGAGCCTAGGCAGAGGTCAAGATTGAGTCGATTCTGTTGTGCCGGAATAGCTTCAGCCAGTCTCAGAGGGACTCCGTCTTGATCGCCAAATGCGATGCCTCGTGGCCTTTTACTGGACCTCCTTTGTGAGCTTGAAGCCTCGCCAATAGTAATGGTGACCACATTTCGTTCCTGCCTCCATTGCTGATAAGTCTTGTACGTTGCTGGGTCAAAGGGCTCGAGTTGTGGACATTGATTCAGAAATTGCCCGCCGCTACTTAATTCACAGAGTGTAGGGTTACAGGGCTGGCACACAACTGGTTGAACCCCTTGGCCAAAAGAGCATGGAACTGGTGAATCAATTATCTGGATTCTGGGATCTTCTTCCGAAGGCGGATTCAATGAGCCATAGCATTGCCATCTGTCACGAAAATTCAATTCTTTGGTGTGAATCTTTGTCAGTTTCGAAGAGATCGTTTCAGCCAAGCGCGTGCAGATCAAATCCGGCAAGCACGTTTCAGCAGTCCTGGTAGGGAAATGATCGTTTCGCACAGAGAATAGAAGCAATGACTTGATACAGCTGCAGGCATTATAATCCTGCCAAGGTCGGGGAAAGGCATTTGGACACGCCAGTCCGGCTGACATGGAAGACTGACATGTGGTTCTTGGATCCACGATCGGAGCGGATTTCTGATTCAAGTCGCCATAGACTTCCCGTTCGCCATTGAAACATCTTGAATTTCTAGGCACGCACACGTCGAGAACATCTTGGGGAATGCGAGGTATAATAGGTTGGCCGGTCGACGACTGCGACTTTCTCCTTTTCGAATACTGGACATTCGTTTCTGCTCTCAAATCATCAACAGCCTGTTCAAAATTCCGGTATGCAGAACGACACATGTCCGCACAATTGTTTCCCAGGAATGTATGTTTGACAAGCAGAAATTTGAACAAAATGGATCGACATTGACCTTGGAATGGATTCGACTGCGGGTCTCCGGCGACAAAGGGGAAGCTGAAAAGACTGGTCTGAATAAGGAGAGTTTGAAGCACAAATAAGCAGAGTTTCTTCGATAGCGATTTGACGCACTGAGACATGAGAGCTGCGATGAGCTGATTTCAGATCTTTGGTAGTCCTGATGTATTCTGCCGCTACTGACCTACGCTTAGGCGTGTATCATCGATGGAACAGTCTGAGATGGTTATCGCCTTCTAAAGACTCGAACAGGTCGTCTTGAGCGCTGACAGAATTGAGACTTGCAGATGTAGTGTTGGACTACAGGACTTCAGATCTGAGGAGCTTTGTTGTGGTTTCTGCAGTTGGTGGTTGTGCATCTAGTCTAGGGCAACTGTAGTCTGTAGTTGAGCCGTGTTTTCAGTAAATTTAAAATTGCAATTGTGAGTTGAACGCGGCCACAGTTATAATCGAAAAGCTATGACGCACTCCATTTATTTATAAATTAGCTCCCGCGAGACGACTTCTATCTAGTCGCCAACATTCAAGAACCCATTCCAGATGTAGAAATAAAAAGCACCTTTGGTCACGGGTTGCTTCGAAATCAGACCATCGGAGGGTCTCGTCATTGATGCTTGTCACGATCAGGATTACGAATGCAGCTGTAGCTCTTTGTATGAAATAGACGGCATTGCTCCTCAAGAGACTGAAATACTGGCGTGTTATCAGCCAGGTTTTGTAGCACGAGCGCATGCGACCTCTTATGAACTCCATTGCAATTCTGGGCAATTGTGGAATTTGACTTTCACTCACACAAATTCAAGTCAAGTTTGGCAGAGACACAGACATTGCACAGTCTAGATGAGCTTGCAGCATGAGCTAGCGGTCAAGCAACATAAATCATGTCATCTATAGCCAAAGAGAAAGATCCTCGTAGTCATCCGCATCTTCCTCACTACCATTCTGATTGTCTTGGAAACATGTGCAAGGACATTCCCGACTATTTTCAGCTTCAGCAGGCTGTTGGAAACCGCTCAGAGCATCAAACGTGGAACTTGAACGCCCTATTTCAGCTGTGTTGCCCAACACAGTGAATTGAAAGGGGTCGATGGTACTCAACTGCAATGGCAAAGGGGCTACTGAATGATCGGCCGCCATCTCTGCGTCTCGATTCCCCACTGCAGGAAGCATGTCTGGAAAACTATTCAAGCAAAGGTCAAGATTTAGCTGCACTGGATTTGCTTGAGCGGCTGAAACCTCATTGATCGGACTCAATTGGAGCTCGTTGTGGCCAAAAGCGATGGCTCGAGGTCGCTTGCCGGCTCTAGTCCGTGAAGTTGAAGCCTCGCCATTCTGCTTGTCGACGAGTTTTCGTTCTCTTTTCCATTGGTTATAAGTCTTATAGGTTGCTGGATTGAATGGCTCGAGCTGTGGACATTGATCCAGAAAAGTTCTGCGGCTACTTGAATCACAGCGCTTAGGGTTGCAACGCTTGCAAATAGCGGGTTGAAACTCAACCTCAAAAGAACATGGAACCTCTGAATCGATCACCCGAATTCGTGGATCGTTCTCTGTGGGAGGATTCAAAAGACCAAAGCATTGCCAACTGTCCCGAAAATTCAGCTCTGCTTCGTGTTCCTCTTTCAACTTAGAGGAAATAGTATTAGCCAAGCGTGTACAGATAGAATCCAGGAGACAGGTTTCGGCAGTTTTTGTAGGAAAACCGTCGTTTTGCACACTGAAAAGAAGCAACGATTTGATACAGCTGCAGGCATCGTAATCTTGCCAAGAACGTGGCAATGCCTTTGTACATCCCGACGTGCTTGAAACAGAAGACTGACACGTGGTTCTCGGGTCGGGGACCTGGGCCGACGCTTTCGTCAGATCACCACGGACTTCCTGTTCGCCATTGAAGCATCTTTCATTCTTAGGCACGCACACGTCGAGAGCCGCGTTGAGACTGGATTTGCGAGCTTTAATGGGCCGGCTGGTTT
Source organism: Protomyces inundatus (assembly GCA_003717165.1). Classification (NCBI taxonomy): domain Eukaryota; kingdom Fungi; phylum Ascomycota; class Taphrinomycetes; order Taphrinales; family Protomycetaceae; genus Protomyces; species Protomyces inundatus. Next base: position 27,912 of record QXDR01000446.1, read on the forward strand.
TTGACTGTGACTTTCTGGTTTGCGCCATCTGGACATTTGATGCTGACCTCAAGTGGTCGACAGCGTTCTCAAAATTCCTGTATGAAGAACGACATATGTCTGCGCAATTATTTCCGAGGAATGTCTGTTTGACGAGTAAAAATTTGAACAAGACGGATCGGCATTGACGATGAAGTGGATTGGACCTTGGGTCTCCAGCCACTAGGGAGAAGTTGAAAAGACTCTTCTGGATGAGGAAAAACTGAAGCACAACTAAGCAGAGTGTCCTCGATAATGATATAATGGACTGAGACATGGTGACTGCGCTGGGCTGATTTTATGTATTTAGGAATCCCGATAAAATCTGCAGCTAATGGACTGTGCTTCGGTGTGTTTATATGACGGGACAGTCCGAGAGTGTCGTTTTCTAAAGCTTTAATCAGTAGCCAACAGGTCGTCCTGAGCGTTGACAGGTTTTAGACTGCAATCGTAAGGAGAGGCCAAAGGATTTCAGATCTGAGATGCTTTCCTGTAGTTGCTACAGCTTGTAGTGATGCTTTAAGTCTATGGCAGCTTTAGCTGAGCCTGTTTCAGCAAACTCAAAATTGCAATCACGAGTTGACCACCGCCACAATTATTGTCTAATAGCCCTGGCGTACTACATAGACTTATCAATTTGCTCCCGCGAGAGCTCGACCTTTGTTCTTTTTTCGATGTTCAATGAGGTCTTCCGGATCCACAAATACAGTTAAGCCCCTTTGGCCATGGGTAACTTCAAAATTCACAAAGCTGAAGGGTTTTATCATCGATGCTTGTCACGATCCGGATTACAAAAGCAGCCACAGCAATCTTTATGAAAGGGACGGCACAGCTCCTCATGGAGCTAAAACGCTGGCGTGTTATCAATCAGATAGCACGAGCGCATGTGACCTCTTATGAACTCCATTGCAACTCTTGGCAATAGTCACACAGATGAACAGCGACATATGCATAAACTTTGTTCAGTCAAGATGAACTTTCGGCATGAGCTATCGGTCAAGCGACTAAGATCATGTCCATCTATAGCCAAAGAAAAAGATTCTCGTAGTGATCCGCATCTTTCTCACGACCATTCTGATCGTCTTGGAGACATGTGCAAGGACATTCTCGAGTATTGTCAGCTTCAGCGGGCTGATGGAAACCACTCAGAGCATCAAAAGTGGTACTTGAAGGCCCTATCTCAGCTGTGTCGCTCAGTAGAGTGAATTGAAAGGGGTCGATGGTACTCAGTTGCAACGGCAAAAGGTCTCCTGAACGATCGGCCGCCATCTCTGCATCTCGATTCTCCACTGCAGGAAGCATGTCTGGAAGACTATTCAAGCAAAGGTCAAGACTCAGCCGCACTGGACTTGCTTGAGCAGCTGGAATCTCATTGATTGGACTCAATTGGAGCTTGTTGCCGCCGAAAGAGATGCCTCGAGATCGTTTGCCGGATCTAGTCTGTGATGTTGAAGCCTCGCCAGGATGCATGACGACGAGTTTTTGTTCTCTTTTCCATTGATTATAAGTCTTATAGGTTGCTGGATCAAATGGCTCAAGTTGCGGACATTGATCCAGAAAAGTCCTGCGGGGACTCGAATCACAGCGTTTTGGGTTACAATGTTTGCAAATAGCAGGTTGAAACTCAGTTTCAACAGAGCATGGAACTTGTGAATCGATAATCTGAGTTCTTAGATTGTTCTCCGTTGGCGGATTTAATAGACTAAAGCATTGCCAATTGTCACGAAAGTTCAGCTCTGCTTTGTGTTCCTCTTTCAATTTAGAGGAAATAGTATTAGCCAAGCGTGTACAAATTGAATCCGGGAGACAGGTTTCGGCGGTCTTTGTAGGAAAATTGTCGTTTCGCACAGTGAAAAGAAGCAACGATTTGATACAGCTGCAGGCATCGTAATCTTGCCAAGAACGTGGCAATGCCTTCGTACATGTCGATTCGCCTATAAAAGACGATCGACATGTGGTTCTTGGGTCGGGAACTAGATCTGATGCCTTGGTCAAATCCCCACGGACCTCCTGTTGGCCATTAAAGCATCTTTCAGTTTTAGGTACGCAAACGTCGAGGGGAACATTGAGGGTGGGTTGGCGAGTCTTATAGGGTCGTTTGGATTTTGACTGTGACTTTCTATTTCTCGAGATCCGGATATTCGATTCTGCCCTCAAACGGTCAACAGCATTCTCAAAATTCTTGTATGCAGACTGACACATCTCTGCACAATCGTTCTCGTGGAGTGTATGTTTGATGAGCAGAAATTTGAACAAGATGGATCGACATCGCCCATGAAACGGTTCTTGCAGAGGGTCCCCAGACACGAAGGCAAGATTGTAAAGACTTGGCTGGACGAGGAGAATCTGAAGCACGAGTAAGGGGAGAATTCTCGATAGCGACTTACTAGACTGAATCATGAGAGCTGCGAGGGGATGTCTTGGCAATTTTGATAAAGTCCACAGCCGGAGAACTATGCTTATAGGTGTGTACTTGACGAGACAGCTCGCGGTGATTGCAGTATCCTAAAGAACTTGAGTTGCAGCAAAGAGATCGCGATCGTCGAAGCGTTGACAAACTTGACTTGTAGATGTAGCTACAGGTACTTCAGATCTGAGAAGCTTCGTTGTGGTTGATGGAGCTGGAAGTGTTGCATCAAGTCCAAGGCAGCTGAAAGATTGGTCGTGGTTCAGTCGACTTCAAATTGCGATTACGACTTGATTGCGGTCATCATGGTGGTCTCATAGTCATGGCGTGATCCGTGAACTTTGCCATCGCGAGCAGTTGACAGCGATAAAACAAGCCTTTCCCGGTGATTGTGTATCAGTATCCCTGGCCATGGGGCATGTCGCTCTGATAGCACTAGAGAGCCTCAGCTCAGATGATTGCAGATGCGACAGTCACAATTAACAATGCAGCTGCAGCTGTTTGAAACTTAAATCACACCAGAAATCCTCGAAAGTATGCAGTCTTACAAAAGCGTTCAGGCTCTACTGAGGTCATATTTATAGGAATTGGATCCAAAAGTGCGACTTCAATTCAAAAACCACGAACGTGTGACAGCTGATAAACCGCTGTAGCTACCAATGATTATGATTGTATGATGATAGCAGGGGACAGCAGTGTATAAGGCTTCAAAAGCCATGGCTGGGATCCTAATTCCATCAAAGCCAGCGAAAAGGTACGTCTGGGTCAAATCGTCCATGCATGTGACCATCTTGCCCGCACTGATGCGGCTCTTCTGTGTTGTCCATCTCGTCTCCGTAATTGATATCGTCCGTGTGATCTATTGGAAGCCGCTCATTGTTCATGTTTTGAAGTTCAAGTGCAAGTGATAGTTGTTCATCCAGATAATTGTCAAGATGAATGGCTTGGAAAGTACCGTACTCGTCAAGATTGACAACTGGCTGATCTACAGGTGCTGGTCCAAGAAACAGGTCTAGATTAAGCCTCGGCCGCTTCGATTCACGGTCTTCATCGTCCGTCTGACCGACAGGCATTGTCCTGTGTCTGATTGCTGCTCGCGAGGTTGAAGCACCGTTAGGATCCGGTGGTCGATCAAAGCCTGTCTCTGTCAAAGAAAATCCGCCTGCAAATTCAGAGTATGTCTGCTGAACAGGCCAGTTCTGAGCTTGCAGCGGAGGGAATTGCGGCTGTGGGCCAGCCAGTGTTTGAATTCTTGCAGACATGAGCACCTTTTGATGTTTTGTAGACTCAGTCGCTGCGGACAGCCTTTGCCTATACGGTATATAGAGATTCGGATCCAGTGGGAGACAAGGTCTCGCTGGGCATTGTTGTACGATTTGTTTTGTGTTGGGATCTTCTTTTACATTGCATGTAGTGCACCAAAACGGATCCATTACAGCGTTTAGCTGGCTGAGAGTATCTTTGAGATGGCAAGGAACGTCTTCATCGAATACCCTTGGGAATTTCTGCACTGGATCCTTAACACATTGCCATTGTTGTGGTGCAATGGATGCACCAGATATCAATACGGCGAGACGATCGCAAAGATCACCGATATCACAGCCTCTTTCAAATTTGGTCCGTTTGTATTCCTCCCGGTAGACGCTGTATAGAGCTAGCGTCTTCGGACAGAAGCAACTGGGCCTCTCCAACGCAACTGGCTCAACACATGGTAAGCATGCTCGATCGAACTTCGATGATTGCACCAGCTCAGGTTCTCCCGGGTCATCCTTGTCATTGAAGCAATGAAGGTTAGTCGCGATGCACGGATCCGAAAACTTCAGCGATACCCATGCAGGCTTGTTGCCAAAATTAGGTGATCGGTGAGTTCGACCACCGGCGTTGACAATACCTTCAAATTCGTGCTGCCAAGGCAAACATCTTGTAACGCAGTCCTCGTCCTTGTTGAAGCTGGTCTCGGGCACAGGAAGTAAGAACTTGAATGATACGCCCCTACACTGAGACCTCCCAAGCATATTCTTCGATGAGGTTCTCAAAAAGCAAAACTGGAAGAGCAAGAGCCCAATGAATATGAAAGTTCGGTCGCGCTTCATGCTGAATTGTATCCACAAGAAACGACACAACGCGGGACGTAAACAAAAGCTATAGCTGAAGCACGTTGTACCGCTTTGGAGCTGTCAAACCAAGTGTTTCCACAGATTTTCTTTATTTCTGGGGGCCGTGTAGTTCCCTGGTTTTGAAGTCAATTGCGCAAGTGCACGTGAAACTTGACTGTAGCCGCAGATTAAGTTACTCTCTTGAGTTCGTAGCATGAAATTTAATGATAGTTTTGACTCTTGAGGTGCACTTGACCGTGCACCATGCTCTATCAGTCAGCTACAGTCAGAATTATGATGAAGTCTGCATTTCGGCTGGGAGAGAACCTCATGACTAACAAAGCTTGCCCCAGCATGTTTGTTCAATCTCGGCTGCAGCGATTTGTTGCAGCCACACTGTCGCGATTGCAGAGGCGAATGACGTAGAAGTGGCAGCTGGCTATGGGCGTTACAAAACTCATGTGTGTCACACAGGCCCAGAACTATCGATTCTTGCGTATCGACCGGCAAGCCCGGGCAACCAGCATCTTTATGACAAGATTAGCCGAAGCAAGCCATCTGCAATGCAAGCTGCACGCCGCAGGGGAGCCGTCGATGCCTACATCTTGCGTTCCATGAAATAGACGTAGCCCGTTCGTGCCGCTTCCTCCCAAGCAACGCCGCGTACCACCTTTTCGTCATTCATCAAGACCCAGTCTCCATCAGCGTCTTGGCCGAGCGCTCGCTTGACATAGGCAATGTAGTGACCTGCATGGACACTCGTACCCTTGTGACAGACGAGCGCGCGGCATGTATACTCGGCCGGCCGCGTATCTTGCTCCACCTGTACCTGCAATGTCTCCGTCTGTGGTACCTCTTCCGTTTCTGGATCGTCCATGTGCTGCATAACCCACTCGAGCGCTGCTTGCACGTCTGCATTGCCGGTCGCTAAAAGGCCCTTGATTGCGAGATGTTTCGGGAAGCCCATTTCCGTTAAATCACCCACCAACGCCACATTCGCCTCTTGCTTGCCAGATGCAGGCGCCTTGTACGGCTCATCAATGTCGGCATCGTCCATATGCGCAAAAAGCCACTCCATGGCTGCTTCTGTGCCTGCGCCGGTCGTCAGAAGTGCCTTTTCGCTGCGCACACGCGGGAAACCCATGCTCATGAGCATTTCGACATCGTCCTCATTGGCTGTGGTTGTGGCAGGTGATGCCGCGACAGCATCGTCCGGCAGAGATTCTTCACCCGGTTGAAGACCTGTGGCGCGATACTTGTCGAGCGAAAGCGTTGTCGGCATGACAATAGGAATCTCCAACTTGGCAGGCACCCAATTCTCAAGGGCGAATCGACCGGGATTGAGCACGAGCACGGCAGGGAATGTCTTGAAGCGTGTTGATTTGATTGCACCCTCTTTGGCAGTACAAGCTGGACAGGTCCAATCGACATGCTCTTCAGCCGTGTACAAGTCGAGCAGCGTTTCCATCGAGACTGGCGCGTACGCATCTGAATCTGGCAAGCGCTGTGCAGGCACGAGAATACTGACATGCTCTTGACGTTCAGTCTTGTATGCGACACGCTTACAAGCCTGGCACTGCGTTCGCTGTTCTGTGCAGAATTTGAAGGCGTCAGTCGGGTTCGGTAAGCCGGCTGGGGTTTCCAAGGTCTCGAGCTGATTGCAGAGATGCAGTAGAAATTCCATGGCGTCTTGTTGGCGCATGGTGCTAAACTCAGGATGGCCTTTCCCAACAAGATTTTTAAAGAGGGTTGGGGCAATACCATACTGAACTTGGACATCGCCATGCTGATGCGGCGTGCTAAAAAGGCCCGACAAGAGTCCATCTGCCATTTTACGCATCTGCACTTCGAGATCGGCGACAGGCTCGCGCACAATGTCTATTGGATCTTGCTGAAAGGGCGTCAAGAAGCGCTCAGCAAAGGCAGGCAGCGCAAAGAGACATTGCAAAATACTTGCGAGATAACAAGAGTTGCCGATGTTTTTGAGTCCCGTCAAGCCAGGCCCAAACAGCGGCGTCATGTCCTTGCCGTCGTCTGTTTGCATAGAAAAGTCCCATTTGAGATTTTGCTCCACCTGTAGTTCTTGCAACGACTTTTCAGTCTTGACGCGACCGTGTAAAAGAATGCCCCAGTGAGCAAGATGGTCGGCAAGCATTGGATCAAGGCGCTCTTCGTCGCAGGTGTAGCAATAGACATCCGCCGTTCCCTCAGGAGTTATAGAGCCAAGCTTGACGGCGAGTCCATGGCCACTTGCATCAACATGCTGCAACCCATGGCCATTACCGCCACCGCCACCGAATTGTTGCCTGCCGCAGGATAACTTTCCACAAACAAGACAGAGCCAGAGATTTTCAGAAAGCGAGCAATCAGAGCAAGTAGCAAGACTGCTATCTGCGAGTGTCTTGGCAGGCTCTTGCTGCAGTGTCAGGGTATGCTCACATGCCGTCATTTCCTGCTCCCACGCCTTGACTTCAGACTGCTGGATCGTGCTGAGTGCGTTCATGATGCCATCAACGACGCTTGTAAGTGTAGCAGGCGTTTCACTAGTCTCAAAGGCGCATGCATAGCAGCGCAAGCTTGTCTCGTAGCTGTATCGATCCGCATCCGTCTCGGCCGCAACGGCAATCTTGGTCACCGGCGTCTCCTTGCGTGGCTTTTCCCGGCGTCGAATGTTAAGTGTTACAGCGTGTTGCGTCAAGGTATAGTGTCCATATGCATGTTCGCGCCCTGGTTCAAGACAGCCGGCGTGGAAACAGTCTAGGCAGACGTCGATGCCGCGTGCGTCGTCTTGCGAGTAGAAGCAGGTGCAGCATTCATCTTTGTAGACGGGTTGATGTGCTTCAGGCGGTAGATAGTGTGTACTCTCTAGGTGACTGCATAGACTCATCTTGTGCCGTTTGTTGGCCTCTTCCATGGACTGTTCTTTGTCGCGTTGGTCGTTGTGTCGTGATGCAGTTCAGTGCGCGCTGCTCGAATGAGACAGACCCTACTACTCTTGTACTGCATACAAGTACATTGTATTGTACAGCTGGGCAAACGACACCTAGAGGCTAGACAAGAACAAATTCATAAGCACCTTAGATACATAAGCTCTGCCACTATACAGAAAGACTCTCTTTCTCCGTTTCTGCCTATGTCCAGCGTGTCCGTACATACTTGAAAATGTACACAAGCGCCAACAGTACAGGAATCTCAATGAGCGGCCCCACCGTCGCCGCCAATGCCTGTCTCGAGTTAATGCCATAGGTGGCCACGGCAACAGCAATCGCCAGCTCAAAGTTGTTGGAACTGGCGGTAAATGTCTGTGCCACGGAGACTTCATAGCTAAAGTGCATGAAACGGCGGCAGGCAAAAAGGGTCGCTGCAAAGGTAATGGCAAAATAGACGACAAGCGGCGCCGCGACCCGGACGACGGCGACAATCTCGTCTGTAACGTGCCGGCCTTGACTGGCAAAGAGGACGATGATGGTGAAGAGAAGACCAATGAGCGATAGAGGCGAGACGAAGCGGATAAAGTATTTTTGATAGCGCGCCTCGCCGATCAGTGCACGCAGGCCGAAGCGTGTCACGATCGCCGCCGCCAGTGGAATGCCGAGAAAGACGCCCACCGAGGCCGCCACCGTTGAGTACGACACGTCAAAGTCGCTGCTACTGCCACTTGGCACAAACTTGTTGATGTAGAGAATCGCAAATGGCGCAAAGAGGACAATCTGCAGGATCGAATTAATGCCGACGAGAATGGCGCAGTACTCGTCGTCGCCACCGGCAATGTTGGTCCAGATGAGCACCATGGCAATACAGCGCGCAACGCCGACCAAGATGAGACCCTCGCGCAGGTCGCGCAGGTCTGGTAGAAACGCCCAAGACAGGGCCACCATGAGGAGCGGCGCAAACACCCAGTTGACAACGACGCTAAAAGCAATCTGCCGCCAAATGCCGCGCGCCCGCATGATGTGATGAAGGCGCTCATATTGCACCTTGCACAGAATCGGGTACATCATGACCAGCAAACCAACAGCAATCGGCGCCGATACGCCGATCAGTTTGGAAGTCTCGAGCTTTTGCGCAATATCCTTGACAAAGCGGCCGAGGACGATGCCGACGGCCATGGCAATCAAGATCCAAAGCCATAGGAATTGGTCGAGAAATGAGAGTGCTTTGAAGGGCGCAACAGCGACTGTCACGGGCTCGCTTGTTGTACCATTGCTGCCTGTCCGTTGTATACTGACTTGTTCTTGTTCTTGCTTCATGTTGTACAGGTGTAGCGCGATGCATTTGCTTGTCGCGGTCATTTCAGATTTAAGAACTGTCGCAATGACATGTCGCAGTAATCTGATTGGTGGTGACATGCTTTCGAGTTCTGATTGGCTCAGATGGATTCCACGTCCGAGTCGAGTTCGTCGTCCCAGTCGAGCGCAGCAGCAGACGCCTTGACTTCTTGCAACCCACTGACGCGTTCAACATAGAGCGAGTCATCAAGCGCACGCTGGAGCCATGCCCAGGCATTGGAAGCCTTGAGATCCTCAAGCATGGTTGTGGAGCACGCTGAACACTGTGGGAACGCTTCGCCGCGCAGCAAGAGCGTGTTGAAGCCGCCGAGAAAGCCTCGTAGCGTATGTGGCACTTTGCCAAGTAAGCCTTGACCACGCTCATCATCTTTGTCACGCGGTGCTTGCGCATGTTGGCCTTCTGGATGCGCGAGTAGACTTACGAGCAGCTCAACAGCGTGCGCCGAAGCAAGCGCTGCTAGACCGGGTCGTGTCACGGTACACATTTGATCGAGCGAGCGATCCACCAGTGAATTAGCCGGTGCCACAATGTCGTTGCAAAAATAACAGCCGAGATCATTCTTGAGTGTGCCGTGCCGAATGACGACATAGGCATCAAAGCCAAGTGCGGCATTCAAGACAATCTTGTCTTGTGCTTTACCAAGCAGCGTTGGCAGCCATCGACTCTCGCGCGAGTCCATAAGGAGAAACATGGCATCGTGTGCGTCAATCAGTTGTAAGAGCTGCTCAAACTCTTCTTTGACCTTGGCACGCGCTTCCGGCAACGTTGGCAAAGGATGACCGAGCATCGGCACACTCATGGCCACACCTGTCGCCTGGACGCCCGGATAGATTTCCTTGAGTGCTTCAGCGGCCACCTCTGCCTTGTTCCGACCCGTTGTCGCATCCGCAGCTCGAAATAGCGGTTGGCGCACGGGATTAGAATAGGACACAGTGCCAGAATCCACCAAGGTGATATGCTTGACGCCCCACGCCATCAGGAGTCGCGCCGTATAGCAGCCCAAAGTGCCGGCACCGAGCAATAAGCATCGCGTCTTGCCAATCTTTTCCAAGTCAAGCGAAGGACTTGCGCGCCAACGCATCAGTTTGAGATTGAGATGGACGGCGTCATTCGCGAGCGTCGCGGGGTCGAGTTGCGCCGCGAGAGACGTGATGCGCGGCGCGAGTCGGCCGTTGCGATCGCGTTCCCAGCCAACGGGCGATACTTCTGTGATGGGTTGGTCAAGGTGACAATTCAGCATGAGCGATGTATTGGCAGAGTGTGAGCCACGATAGGCGAAAAGATTGACGTCGGCTAGACCAAAGACACGGTTGATCATGTAGAGGTAGTTGCGCGCCGGCCAGGAAAGGCTGTCGGGATGACTGGAAGTATCGATGAAGCCAAAAATGCGTCGCTCGTCCGGTATACTGACACTCAACTTGTGAATGCTGTGATCTAGGGCGTCGACGAGAAAGAAGGCTTCGAGCGGCACTTCAATGGGCAAATCAGCAGGTGCTATTGTCGCGCTCCATGCGCTCGGCAAAGCAGGAAAGGCCGCCCAGTAGGTATAAGTGTACTTTTTGAGATCCGCAAAGCATAGCAGCGCAAAAGAAGACAAAATTGACGGACCCGACAAGACGGCGCGTGATGTAATTGCTTCTTCAATACGCTTTGCAGCTTGTCGCAAAAAGGCATTCTTGTTGAGCGCTTTAAAGGTGTCGAGTGTATTGACATTCAACACAGTGCCAGGAATACATAGGGCACTTGAAGAGGAGCCGAGACTGTCGCCATCTAAGTCAACACGCGGCTGCGCCGGATCCTGGCTAGCCTTGAGCGTGATGGCTGCCGTCAGCGCCAACTCAGTTTCGGCCAATTTGTCGACATTTATTTTTTGCTGACTGAGGGCTTGCCAGAAAGATGAAGATATAAAGGTCGCTTGAGGAATGAACGTCAATGGGCCCATGATGGTGCGTATTGTTCGACCGGTGACCTGCGCGCGTGTTTGCGGTCGTTGCGCCGCCTGGGTCGCGCGTCTGATTTGCGGAGCCGAACAGAGCAAGACGACGGGCGGCAGTCTGCAATGATCGGAGCTGTGCTGTATGCTATGGAGATTGAAAGCTATAACTAACTCAAACGGAGATCCAAAGGGCGCAAAGGTCAGCTGCAGAAGCGTACGCCAGCTACTCAGTCTCGTGCTTCATTTGCGAGTACACTTCTTGAGGTTTCGGGCACGATCGCTCTTCAACAGCTGCAGCAGGAGCTTGCATGCTTCCAATCTGCAGTCAAGCAGCCAAATTGGAAGCTTTTTAGCTCAGCAGTGGCCGTGTAATAGGCATCAGTGTAACGATCTCGCTGGCTGGAACAAACATCAGCACGCGTGACCTCTGGGGCTACCTAGCTATGAAAACGCATGCCCAGACCTTCGGTGCAATCGCAGAACTGACAGCTGACACATCTTCAGGTCCTATTATCGAAGCTCTAGATTAGACCATTCACAGAGCTTAAAGTACTCAGCTGGTAGCCCGAAGCCCGTCCCAAAGACACCACACAGATAGACTTGAGTCTTGCCACAATCGTTCATCACATGCCTGTGGCCGTATATTTTCAGTCTCACCAGGTCTTTGTTCGTAGCGTAGACTGTGTTGTCTTCTCCGAGATCTGCCTATCAGATTAGTTCGAAGATGACAATCTGCTCAGAAAAACGCACCATCCAATGCACATTATTCTTACACAGGCCTCTAGCTGTTCCTTCGAGTCCAGTATTCTTCCCTTCCACAGAGCTGCGAGACGAGAGATCAATCTCCTGCCAACTGTTTTTCTGAAAATAGTCTGAAATCTGTGCGTGAACATCGCTCCCGTTCACCTTGAGCTGACCCCAGCCATAACCTGGGCACACATAATGACCGTACACAGGAATCCCCATATTCGCGATTGCCGAACGAGCTGGAAGGCCGGATAGTGCCCAGAGCGGAAAGCTCATCGAAAAGCAAAGGACGGAAACGATTGGATACATAGCTTTCCTGTGACTTTGATCGGTGTGATCCAGCTGCAGTGAAAGATTGAAGAACTTCTTTAGCTACAGGGACGGGCAAGAGATTTTGACCTTCACTGTTAATTGTTGGGTGGCAAGTGAAACGAGACTGCCACGTGATGTAACTGTACACACAGCCGGCCCAAAACCTTCAAACAAATCGAACCGTCTCACAGAATGAAATCGGCTCTTCGTGCACAGGCTATATTCTGAAGCTGGCTATAGCTAGCCAATTAATTTCCATTCTCAGGTTCGGGGCCAAGAGGCGTACTGCAGCCGCGGCAGGTACAATTTGATCAGCTGTGCTGCTTTGATCATGTCTGGCTCCACTGGCAGAGAGTTTCCGCCTGGCCCTCGTCCATGTGCACTGCTCCCACTCCGCATAGCCACACTCGTCGATTGCCGTAAAGATCGTGCTTGTGCTCGTGAGCGTATAGTTGCAGTGCTATGTCAGTACCTTGCTCGCTGCGAAGGCTGTTGTCATCGTTGGTAATACCATATGCCTGTCATGTTAGCCTGGATCATGATATTAGAGGGAAAGGCTTGCCATCAGTTGAACGTTGTCTCGACAAACCCCTTTGCTTGTTCCTCTGAGTCCAGTGATATGTCCTTCTACGGCTGAGTCGTGCTTGTAATCAGCAGTAACGTGCTCCCAGCCTTTCGCGCCAACGTTGTCAAAAAACTTTGCAATCACCGCATACACCTTTTCTGCATCAAGAACTACGACCGTGTCGTGAAGTGGATGCGGACACGTATAACGACCGTCCCAGGGAATACCAAGATTTCGTATCGAAGTCGCCACTGACCGAGTCATCAGATGAATGCTCATCAAGAACCAGATGAAAAAAGTTGTCGAATACATGTGCTTTCGATCTGCTGACGGCAAAGCAATTTGGAGGCCTGGTTTCTCTTAAGACATGATTTCAGGGGTATTCGTTTCGTGTAAAACAAGCCGAGCGACTGTTTGTCAAAAAGCGTCCATCATGCGACAAACATATTGATCTCATGTCGGGATAGTCGACCATTCCTGAAGTTTCAATCACAGCAAGTCATCGAGCTAAAACTCGCAGTTCAAAAGGAGTCTTAATCTCTCAGATATAAAGGCTATCGCTACCGCATTTATCGTATCTACACATTACAGTTGAAGCTTTGCGATTTCGGCTTCAATAGCCGCAGTTGTGTGCGAGAGCAGCTGCAGCTACGGGTGCCGTCACAAGGTTTTCTTTAAGCAGCTATAGCTTGCAGAGATTACGAACAATGAGCTCGTTGCCTCGACTCCTTCTCAAGTGATTGTATGTGTATCGCTAGCACCTGGAAGATTTCCTGTGAGCCTGAATTGCAGCTGCAGCTGCAATTCCCGGTGGTGTTTACCTCGAGTTCGGAAATTGCGTTTGTTATTTGTCTCTCGTGCACGCTCAACTGCTCGGAAGCATTGTTCCTCTTTATTTGTTTGGAGCAGTTGTGGCTAAATGAAAGGTCCATGCATACAACTCCCGAAAGGGAGGGTGACATGATTGTTGTGCCAGGTACCAGGTAGCAAGTGGATGCCCCGATCGCGACCTTGCTCACTAATAATACTTCCGCACTTCGATGAAGCCGTGGAGTTTCATATGACAGCAAGGTTTCAGCAGAATCAACTGGAGATACTGGAGATAATTTCTTGCATTAATTCATTTCGAGCTGTGGCCATTTAAATTGCTTGTGAGACGCTTCATCTTCTTCTCAGAACCTTTGTTTAAAATGACTCTTCGGCCAGCTGGCCATGTTAAAAAGCTTGAAGCGAGATCTGAACAGAGCTAGGTCACTCTAAAAAGGAGCTTCGTTCCTGAATATGAATGTACACGCTTGAAGCTTCGTTCCTGAATATGGATATACGCGCTTCAGATTGAAAGTCACGGCAATGATTACATCAACGATTCTGAGGACAATACAGGAACCATACTTCAGAGCCCCGGAGCCTCCCTGGTTCAATCAACTTCTAGCCACTGTATCAGTAGTCGAGATACTCGTACATGAAAATGAAGGTACACTCACTCAGCCTCGCTGTAATAGATCGCATAAACACGGGCCTCTCGTAAGTGCACGAACGGTATAGCTATCCTTAGAGGGGTTTCAAAGATTATTGAGTAGTGGGGTTGCAAGATGAGGAATTGTGCCAACGTGTCCGCTTGCTCTTATTCACTCATCAGACTCGTCAGGGGTACCTTTCGGAGCTACTTCGGGTTCCACCTGTTTATCTGTTAGTTGGAGTGAGTCGTATCTCGCACTCGTAGGCGTCCCATCGTGGCTCAACACTTCCGTATCCCAGACTTCTACCCATTGGGATCATGGTCGGTGACACTACCAACATATGCCATAGTCCTAAGAATGGGTAAATGCGCTCGGGGATAGTTTCAATTCAATGGATTTGGAGTGTAGCGTGGATCATGATGCAGGGCATTGAGGATGGCGAGGAGCATTGTTCACGGCTGCATGGCCATAAACATTCTCAATGATAATATAGCATGCAAACACTACATATGTGGTAGTCAAAACGTATCATTGAGTAGCTTCACGCTTAATGAAATGAATCTGAGAACATCTGGTTGGTGTCTTGAAGTCGACATACACGCGAGGCCGTTCTTCGGTAGCTAATTTGGGACAGGTGTAGACAATCGGGTCGGCAGGGCCATTTGCTCCCGGCGTTCCGTCGCCTGGGCTTAGTGGTAATAGCTCCATCAAGGTATCTTGATATTCAGGCCCCCCTTCATACCAAAACATTTGCCATATCATGTGCTGCGATTGACTTGTAGTAACGTCAATCCTTAAACCCTTGTGTTGATCCGTTGTCGTTGGAACGTAAAGACCCCCGTGGAATATTTCCAAATTGTCGGCGCCACTCAAGCTGAATTTGGCTTTGTTTTGCTCCATTTGGACAATTTGTAGATGACCATCTTCGGTGATGCCGACATAGCCAATCGACTTTCCCTTGCTATCAAACACTGTGAGGGAGAAGAAACCCGAAACGCTGCCGATGCTCCATAAAAACGTGATGAATAGCCAGGAGGATAGCATGACTATAGCAATGACGCAATTCTAGAGGCCGAGATCTGGGTCTGGAACGATGGGTGTTCGACGGATATTTATGTTTTCCCGTGCGAGCTATTTTTGCCACTTTGATCGATAAATAGCGCAATCGACGGTCGGAGAGCTGACCGAGTTTCATAGATTTCCGGATGTCTTGGCAGCAAAGATGAGTGCAGGATATTGAAGCGCGATAGCCCCCTGAATGACGCATATGCATCATTTCACTGGAAGAGACCAGGTCGTATTTGACTTGTTTGATTACTCCGACAGCCAATAAGATTAACGTGAGAAGCCGTCAATGTTATGATTGCTTATCGCAAATGTACAGCCTGTGTTTGGGATGTTCCATCGATTCGCTATCGTTCAATCTTGGCACATAATTGATTTTGTCAGCTGAGTACTGATCAAAATCTTAAGCTTACTTGGAGTCTTTACATTCAATATTGCCTCTATATACAAGCGCTCAGCAGACTTGAGCACCATCTGCGTACGATATGTGACGTGGATTCAGTCCTGCCAGAGCCCCCAGTATTTTTGTTCCATGTCAATTGCTCACAACCACAACAAGGATCATAACTCAAGGAGAAACAGAGTAGAGTAAATCTGGTGACTTATGCCCGCAGACTATAAGAAGCCCCGATCGACGCCTACTCAATGAAATCACGTGAGCTGAACTTCACCGTTTGAGCTTTCACGCGAAGTTGTTTGTCCCTCAGCAACCTCGCAAGCAAAGAATCTACAGCCTCTGCAGCTGAATGTTTGCTCATTTCCCTCTTTCTGTTTGTCGACTTTTGTTTGTTGTTTGATCCTCACAAAGGCGCACTGTAGCTGTCGCTCTAGCTGAAAATCGATCCAGTAACACGTATAATGACTGTAGCTGGCATTTCGCGAAGTCAAAAGCCCAACACCTCTTGAAGCAGGTCTGTTGTGATATGAAGCTCCACGACCTCACCAAGGTGCGGAAGTATCTTTGGTCAGGCGAGATTGCCGTCGCAACGCAAGGTATCGGTATGACCAAGTCCAGATTATGCTGCATTTTCCATTTAGAAGCAGCTCTTCTATATATTAGACTTTTTGTCGGTTCGATTCAATTTCTCAAGCAGTCCACTGTAACCTCGACTGAGATTGCAGTCATAGATACAACTTCTAAATCGAGGACGTGTTCAGCTCTGACTCCACTTGCAGAGCATTGCAGGGGCTTGAGAGTGTGTGTACGTTGCAAAAACACCGCAAAGCCACATTTGCCGGTACCCATAGGGATCACGAACATGCTCGTGACCGTAAATCTTTAGTTTAAATGTTACACCCTGAATTTCGGTGGGAACGTTGACCGCGTATGCATCACCCAGATTTGCCTAGTTTGTTAATCGAAAGCTGCAAACGCAACGTCGACTCGAGTGAAGCTTACCTCCCATTGAACATTGTTGTGACATACGTTTTTACTTGTAGCTCGGAGACCAGTCTGCTGTCTTTCCACCTGTCGGCGAAAAGAAGACTGGATGCGACGCCATCCCTGTCCTTCCCCAGAACCAAATGTATCGAAATATTGTGCAATTTTTGCGTACACGTCTTCTGCATCGAGTCTGTACCTTGGCGAGTGGATCGAAGAACCCTCGGAACAAGTAAAATAGCCATCCCAGGGAATTCCAAGATTTCTGAATGGATCTTTAGACTTGGCTGCAGCTGAGACGAGCGTGAGTTGAATGCTTAACCAAAACCAGACGACAGAGTTGGAGAAGAACATGGTTGATTAAAAATGTCGATTGGCTCTTGTGGGTCGTAGTTGAAACTTTCCAATGCGGGTGGGCTGCTTAAATAGTTCGTCAGGGGTCTGTGATTTTATTGAAGCAAAACATTTTCATGAATTGCAAACAAGTCTCTCCTGAAAAATGCTCGGCCGGTGTGTGGGCCAACGACTTTACCAGGTTTTTTTTTTTGTTACGTTGCACATACCTACTTCTCTCAGGACTATAGCTTATATAGGAAATCAGCAATTACTGCTTGATTTGCCATGGGGAGAGAAACGTCGAAACGTAGAAAACTCTCCCAGTCATGCGCGTGGCCGAGATAATCTCGGCGGGTCTGCGTATTGTGTTGTGTGCGATAAGCAACGTGTTTGTCTTCCTGGGAAGTGAAGCACTCGCAACAAGGTCACCCTTACGTGGCTATCAGAGGTTTCGGATACGTTTTGCAAGGTATCGTTCTAGGTCTTTCCAGTGTCTCTTTACCTAGTGAATAGCCTCCACCCCTGATGATACACGCCTAATTTTCTGCCAGACTGCTCCACCTCCTCATTGGTCAGCAAGGAGACTGGATCTAAGCTTGAACCAAAAGTCTTTGATAGCCAGGCAGGGGTGATATTGCTAGGATCGCTCAACTTTCCAGGAAGATAAGCACGTCTCATCTCGTTAAATTACATCTGTCAGCTGCCTATCTCGTCCACAGTTTCTCAAGGTCTGAATCCACGTTCACTGTCAATTTTTGCGAGTCTTGTGGCTGTCGACGACGAGAGATGCGTCTCTTGATATCAGGCGCCAAAAGTCAAGACTTGTATTTGTCTTTGACGTGCTCAATGGCTGAGAATTGCCGCGGCGTTACTGCTTCCTGGCTGTTACAAGTCTTTGTCACGAGCTCGAATCTCTTTCTCTATTGATTTTTTCTATTGACTACAAGTATAGACTGACTATAGACCATGAGACTCTGGCAGCCTTCACACCAGCACGGTCGGAAGCATGCGTCGTGCCTGGCAGCGCATGCCAAATTATGGTCTCGCCAGCGCACATGCTCGATCGCTCGAAAACCGGACGCCGGCAACCGCTGGCTTCTCCATAAAAATTAACCGTAGCTTTTCGACCGCCATTGTAGCCTCGTGCCGCCTGCCCTTCAGGTTAGAGATTGTCGCCAAGGACTTTGCCTGACAGGTCAAGTCTCCAAGTGTCATCAAAATAGTGATCCAAGGCCTGTGAAGACGAATAGCGATGAAAATAGGCAATCAATACGTGTTTGGCGATCCACGTGAGCAGAGGGCCGTGCAAGAAGACGCCGTGCGTCCGTAACTTGGTGGATGGTCGGCTTGGCTATGTATGGCACCGCATATTGGGGATGCGCAAAACAGCGCCGCCCGTTCCTGATGGCCGTCAAACGCTGACGGTTGCGTTGTCGCGCGTCGGTTTGGCCAGCAGTCGAGCCGATGTCGAGTTTCTGTGAAGAGGTGCTTGGGAACGCAAGCGCGTGGACTTCTATACTGAAAGAAGCGGCCTGCAAAGTCGTCGATGATGCTCGATTGCAACCCCAGGATGGTGGCGCGGATTGCTTGATGACCCAAGAAGATGTATCGAAAAGACGAGGCGGCCGTTAGCCGTGCGAGGAGGGTTCGGATACTTATACCGACGAAAAAGATCGGGTTGGCAAGGAGTGCCAGAATAGCTTGAGGTGATGACTGCGGCAGCTGACTCCCACGTTGACGAATGTGAATAGACTGACTTCCAGCCAGAGCGTGCTCAACAGAGGGTAGAGGAAGCGTTGGGAGGACAGCGACAACGATAGGAATCGTTTCCGCAACAGTGCTGCCTGCTGGGCTTGCGTGGCGCGTCTGCCGCGACCTTGCATCAGGCCTAGGGGATGGGTTACTTGAGACTAGCACTCATGTCGAGCTTGCCTTGAAGAGAGGAGACCTTCTCAACTCAAGTTTCAGGTCGAAGCTGTGGCGAAAGAGAGGATCTAGAGTGCGAAATAGAAGAAAGAAGATGAGCAGAATGTTGTAGTAAGGAAGCTTTGAGAGGAAAGAATGTCTTTATTGAGCAAGACGCGTCCACAAGAGGCTCTTTCATCTTACCCAGACAAACAGAACATCATGAGCTGGTATGTTCTCCTTTGACAAGCAACGCTTCGCAAGAGTAGCAAGTCTAGACAGACCATGCGCGGCTGATAAAGCGTCGCGATGAACGCGCCGCGCCACTCAGCCTTAGCAAGCAACTGACCATCTCTGTTGCCACGACTCATAGTCCTGTCATGCTCAACACTATCAGCACGCTCGACACACTCAACACACCTAAAGTCGCAGTAACCAAGGCCTTTCCCATTTAAGCTATCTTGCCTCCTCTTGCAGCGTTCGCCGTCGAGGCCACTGCAACAGCAACTCTCACCGCCGCTCACGCACCTACACACGGACGCCAGCTTCGCAGAGCATCGCGCAAGCTATCGTGGCACTCCTCGCCAATCAGCCTTCCCTTGTCAAGGAAAGTACGTAAAGCCTTCTCGCAAGTCGCAAGACTAACAGATGCGCCGACTTTTCGATGATCCTCTCTCGCGCATCTTGCTCTCCGGACAATCGTGCAGGAGATGCAACCGCACGCTCACAGTTGCGATACTGTCTTAGCTGGCAAGCAAGCTCGCTTGACAAGGACATCAACGGACGACATAGTCGCCAGGAGTGCTAATCTTAGACGACACACCCAGGGTGCATGCTCCCGGCGGACGCGCCTCGCTGGCTCACAGGCAGTAACCTGTCTTGCCGAAAGAATGCCGACGGTTGTCCCTCTCCTTCCATCGTCTCCTGAGACCATTCTCGTTGCAAGTTCTCTCCTCTCGCAAGTACATCGACGCTTCTCGCCAGTCTACCGACAGCGTCGTCTTTTCGATGACACATTCCCTGCGCATCTAGCTCTCCGTGTCATCATGCAAGAGATGCAAGCCTGCGCTGACCGTGGCAGTGCTGTGTCAGCCGACAAGCAAGCTCTCTTGACAAGCACCTCGACGAACAACATACTCGCCAAGACTTTTACAAAAATCGGACCTCGCACCTTCCTTGGCATCGAGCGCATTCCCTCAGTCACCCTGCAGGCCGCATCGTCGTCATCCAGCGCCTATGCTCACCACTTCGTGTCTCAAACGTCCGACAAGCTCTACATCAGCTTGGCTTCCGGTCAGCGCGGTGTGGGGCAGCATCTCCGCCAACACGAATCGACCATCAGGAACAGTCGACGCGATTTGGCGCGTTACCGATTCGCGGCCAGATTTGTGACAGTGACAAAGCCAGTCGCCGACTCGTGGCATGTCCTGGTGGAGACGGACGACTCGGTCTTGGCACGGCTTTGCGAGGCGATCCTCATTGCTTTCTTCACTCCTACCCCTCATCTATATTCAGTCGCTACTCTGACGATGCGCACGGCATGAACAGATCAGGCGGACTTGCTGATGACAACTTTGGTCTATCGATGCCGGCGTCACGAGGTCGGATGGTGGCACAATGCTACAGTCAATCGAGCTATTGTCTGAATCTCTATGGACAACCTAACAGTTGCAGGCGACTGGCCTCCAAGCAAACAAGCATGTCACGCATTGGCGAGAGCGTCTCTCAGCAAGCGCCGTCCGACACAATGCTCGCTTCACGGCCGTGGTCTTTGGTTTGCGCTTGAATCACCTCGTTGCCGCACGTTCCAACGCCGGTCTCGTCGTCCAACTCTCTCGTGTCGCTCGTGACTCAGCTCCATCAAACCTTCAAGCCAGATCCTTCGCGTTCAATGGTACACGCAACCTTTTGATAATATTGCGGATACCGTTAAAAGCAAAGAATCTGGCTTGCCTATTGGGTGTGGCCGACTCGCGACCAGCGTGGGTCAACTGCACCGAGAGGCCGGCGTCGGAGCGGCAGCGACGAGGTGGTTCAAGCGAGCACCGACCAGCACGTTTGTGAAGCGGGCGTCGTGTCTGGCCGCGCCTGCCGGGTCGCGCTGTCGCCACCGCATGGCGTGCTCGTTCACACGGAGGCCGCCAGCCTGCAACAATTATCTTGGTGATAGAGATTGAAACATACCGCCCGGTTGGCCGCAGCATTGGCGCCGCCGACGCGACCGCGTGCCGCCTGCACCGCCGGCCGAAAGTCGTCATCCGCCAAGCCATCTGATCTGTTCAAGCCATGCGCATCGTTGAAGAAGTGACTGATGTTGAAGACGGATATGAGTGAAAGAAGGCGATGAGTACTGCCTCGCATAGCCGTGTCAACACCGAGTCGCCCGTCTCCGCCAGCACATGCCAGGAGTTGACAAGTTGATCGGCGACTGGCTTTGCCGCAAACCTGGTGGCGTATCGGTAATGGGCCGAATCGCGTCGATCATTCCTGATGGCCGCGTCGTGCTGGCGAAGACGCTGCTGCACCCCGCGCTGACCAGCCGCCGAGCCGATGTAGAGCTTGCTGGACGACTTTGATTGGAACCGATGTGCGTAGACCCCAGACGACAATGGTGCGGCCTGCAGGGTGACTGCGGGAACGCCCTCCACACCGGTAAATGAACGCGGATCGACAGCGGCGAGAATCATGGTGACAAGGTTTTCCGTTGAAGTGTTTGCCAAGAGCGCAGCCTTGTCAGCTGGGATGACACCGCCACGGTCAGCATAAGCTTGCATTTCTTGCACGATTGTGTGGACAGCAAGATGCGCGGGAAACGTGTCATCGAAAAGACGACGCTGTCGTTAGACTTGCGAGACGCGTCGAGGTACTTACGCCGGCGAGAGATTGACTTGCCATTTGCATGGTCTCAGGTGCGGAGTTGGCGACAGGCACAGAAGCAGGCGCAGGAGTAAGTGCAGGAGCAGGAGCAGGTGTAGGAGCAGGAGAAATGACCG
>QXDR01000447.1:0-49407 GCA_003717165.1 Protomyces inundatus
GATCTCACGGGCGCGGATGAAGACCACAAAGACTCACCTGTGACGACTCTCCAGCGCTCTCTTTGTGCAGACGGTCCTATGAACCAAAAAGACCCACCCGAACCGAGCCACCGACCATGTCCTCGAGCAAACAATCCTGTGCGTCGACAAGACCTGCGAGAGTTTGCACAAGTCTTGCAGGCGACTTCTCGCGCTGACGACGCTATTTCTTCACGAGCTTCAACCGATGGTCAAACCGTGGCGGAACGACTTGGTCAATTCCAACTGACTGAGCCAACGACTGTCGCAGTACAGCGCAAAATTGGCAGTGCTTCCTCAGATCTTGGTGAATTGGCAGTAGGATCCTTGCAGCCGGATTCAGTGACCCTCAATGACACCTTCGAAACAATCGGCAAGGCCATTTTTTCCATGCTAGAGGTGACTTCACCCGATGCTGAGAAGGGGTCGTTCAAGCGAATAATGCACGTTGTCCTTTCCATGGCTGCCGCAGTGCCACCCAGGCTTGCATCCTTAGGCGAAGACGCCTTCTCAGAGACTCTTACGCGGCTCAAGCCGTTTGCAACCGCTTTGGACTCCTTGTCCACGACAGAAGCAATTGTCGAGCCTACCCGTGCATTGACTGATCCTCTACTTGTCCGAACTCAAGGACCAGAGGGAGCTGTTGTGGATCCACGTGTTCGTGCTCAGCAAGCGCACACGACGGCGGTGCTAGGAGGGAAGAAACCACCAGCGCCTGTAACAATAGCGGCAGCAGGAGCTCGCACGTCGGCCGATCCACATGATGGCGCATCGAAGGGCAACAAGACGAAGCGCAACGAAGCGTGTGCCCGGCTGCATGGAACGATTGCCCGTCTGTCTAGGCGCTAGTCCCTTCAAAAGCTACGTGGCTGATTCTCATTCCTACATTTTAGTTCGAGTTTGCAAACTTCTTCAAAATATTAGCACGTGCTGATGCACGAACCATCTGAATGATTGTTTAGCCTACTGCAGTCTGCATTCTTGCAGGCAAACTTGCAAATGTATGTGAACGTGTGTGTATGTACATGTAAAGTCTATGCAGCAACGGATAGTATCCACCGTCCACGAGCGCAACCCAGGTGCCTGAATCTCGAATTGCACCAACCACGAGCCAGGCGGCCGAGAACTGACCTGACCATAGTCCTTGAAGAACGAGCGTAGCCTGATTGACAACTCTGAAGTTTCAAGTCACTTTCTAGCTTCTCCCCAAAAACACTCGTTTCCATTCAGTTGAGGCAGGCACGAATCGAGAATATGACACGATCCGCTTGAATGCAAGCATGCGTGCCCCCAGAGAGCTGACCGCGATTGTGAAGACGAGTGTTGTAAGCAGCATATTCAACGTCGAGACAGCCAAGAACATCGCCCGCTTGTAGTCATGCCTGTGTCCACCGGGAAAAAGAGGCGTAGGACGTTTGTCAGCATAGGCGAACAAAGAGAGCCGGTCAAAGCCGCGTAGTGACTTGGACGTATTGGATTGTCCGCCGTCAAAAATGATCATGTCTGCGCTAGTGAAGGGTGGAAAGTCAACTGCACGGAAGCTGCTGGAGCTGCTCGGCATCGAGACCAGGACAAACTGGCAGCAGAGTCAGAAACGGAAGATCATGTCCAATATCTGCAGCTGGTGAGGCAAGTGTTTCGGGCTTGTAGCTCGCCATCTTTGTGAGTCTCGCTGTTCTTTTGGTGCTGTGTTTCACTGGTCGCTCCGCAGGGGTCATGCATCCAATATGCCAACCTTGGAAGACATTCGCAAGGCGAAAGCTCGAGCCATTACCGTCGCATCTGGCGCATGTGTTGTATTGCGATACCGGCTGCGGAAAGCGAATCTAAGCGTCGCAAGATAGATAGATTCATTGAGCCGAAAGGAAAGAGAAGGTGACCTTCGATATTCAATGCACCGCCTGAATATTCACCGAGCCTGCCTTCGCATATCCGGGCCGGAAAAATGCAAGGCCTTCGTAAAAGGTGTGGTATATCTCGAATCTCGAGAGGGCTGGCCGTCATGACGAGACTCGCGCTTCGTCACCTACTGATTGATTGCATCACAGCGCGCTGTGCATGAAGAAGTGCGCTTTCCGACGGCCCTCGTAACTGTAAAGCAAGGGCCTCTGCAGCTGCTTGGTGTGGCTTGTTGTGTCGGTCGACGTCTTGCATCTTTCTTGAGACTTGACGAACGACATTTCTTGAGACAGACAACTTTGAAATTAAATTCTCGCGGGAACAAAGTAGCAACGCTTCTCAAGTCGTTCCTGTGCAGCAGTGCATCAAGCTATGGGCGTCAAGAGACCTCGGGAAGAGGCAGTAGGATCTTCTGGTCTTCAGCGCAAACGTCAGCGCAATAGAGATGCTCGAACGATCGCGACACAGTCGGCCTCTCCCGCACTCAAGCAAGGCGCGCTGCCGATCCAAGACTACCTGAACGCCCGTCGCTTTGAGATTCGTGCTCTCCGCGATGCTGTACGCAAATCAAGAGAAGCAGGCGTGCAACGTGCCTTTCAGAGCTTGCCACGCTATCTCAGGCGACGTGCTGCGAGTCACAATGCCAAGCGCGTCCCTAAACGCATGCGAGCCAAGGCACGCGCCGAGATTGATGACGCAGATGGCGGTGCTAGTCACAACAAGCGGAAACCTTTCAAGCGGAAGCGTGGTCGGCGCGAGACGCTGCGCAAGTTGGCGTCGATGCAGGAGAAGCGACAGGAAGCACAAGCGGCTCGGTTGGAAGGGACAGACCTTGCCGCATTCAAGGATACGTCTGGTGGACGCTTCTGTAAGCGACAGCGCAACAAGACTTGGCTGCCAAGTCATCTCTGGATCGCCAAGCGAGCACACATGTCAACGCGTTGGGGCTATGCCTTGCCCGTCTCGCCCAATGAAAAGACTTACAGAGCGACACATCGCGCTTCAAAAGCAAAGGGCGTCATGGTGTTTGACACGTCTTATATGGGCACGCTGCTGATGCACGGACGGTCCAAGCAAGTGGCAACCTTGTTGGAGTGCTTGACGCGCAGTCGTGAATGCTGTGGCCAACGTGCTCAGCACGGTGCATATGCTATCGACACGCAAGCCTATGCAAACAACTTTCTGTGTCCCATTACTGTGATTTGGGATGGCAGCTCGACAGAGTCATCAGCACGGGCGCAGGTTCGCATGCACCCGACGGGCTTTGCAGCAGTCTGGCAGACTCTCTTACAGCACAGGCGCGAACAGCAACTGCCACTCGTCAAGGTCATCGACACGCGCTTCTCAATTGGCTCGATGGAGCTGGTTGGACCTACGGCTGTCAATACGCTATTATCGGTTCTCAAATCACAAGCGCGCGACGGGCACACGCACCTCTTCAAGTCGCTGCATGGGCTACTACCGAAAGAGGTCCCTCCAAATATTGTCCTGCCCCTTCTCGTCCAAGACCCTCGGCGCATGTTTCCACCTCGACTCGTGACAGAACCGGCCAAGACGCACAATATCGCTCTGGAGCATGTGCCTCAGTCAACTACCGGATCGCCTCTGTTTCACCCAGATCAGATTGAGACTGCAAATCGTGCGCGTCCATCGCAAAGCGACTTTGAAAAGCACAAGGATGAGCCAGCAGTCGATACGATCCCGCTGCTCATCACGCGAACGCGCCTCGGCTTTTGTCTACAGGCACCTTGGGCCACCTTGTCTGACTTTTGGTATGTCTTTAACCATATTCCGCATGTCCGCTTTGGTGGCACGCAGGAATATGCACAAGTTCATTACGAAGCCTCAGTGCCATACTATCCGACTGACTTTCCTGGGACGGTGCCTGGTGAAGCAGAAGCCAAACACAAGCGCGATGAGCTCGAAGTGGCCCATTTACGTCGGCCGCCTGCGAAACGCCCCAACTTTGACAAAGCTCGTGCAGGTCAGCCTGAGCATGGCGATCCTTTCGCTTGCGATTGGGCCTTTTTGTTGGATTCCTTTGCTCAGGCCCAAAAAGACGATCGTCGAAAAGAGATTCTCGGCGGTTTTCAGACCGACGTCAGCCATGTTGACGCAACGGTGACCTTGTCTGCGGAAGAGCCAGCTGCCTCAGATCCGATGGATGTCTCTGTGCAACAAGCACCAAGCTCTGAATGTATCGAGGACACAACGATGCACACAGCCGACGAGAGCTCCGTCTTGCAACCTGTAGCAACGCAGCGTATGCAAGTAGACGACTCCTTCACGCAGCCACAGAGTGCTGCAAAGCCGCAACAGGTACTCGAAGAGTTCTTTGCTAAAGTGACACCTTTACTTGTCACGGCGCAAGAACTGGATCAAATGGCAAAAGAGGGCCGTTCACACCCGCGTGCCATTGTGCAGGTCAAAATCACCATGCTGCAGCGCGGCTGTCCGAGTGCGCGCGCTCGCATCTATGCATCCACCATGGCTGAGGGAAAACGTGTGCCGGGCGCCTTGCAGGGCTTTCTGACAACTGGCAACTTTGATCTTGGTCAAGGCAAGGCGACAGGACTAGGCTGTCTGCTGTTGGCACCTGTGATGAACGCGCACAAGACACAACGTAAACCATCTGCCAAGCAGAGCAAGCAAGCGCGCGTGATGCGAGGCACCAAGTCGGCGCAGCAAGTGCATGGACGGTGCTTTGTGCGTGATGTGGGGACAAACAACTACAGAGAAGCCTCTTGGGTGATGGTCGAGTAGCAACTTTGGAAGATATGCGGTAGTCTCTGTAGGTATGCTGGCTTCGGGATGCGCGATCGAGTCTACAGTAGTCCGCCGCTCCATCTCGTCATCTCCGCAGCTCTGGGAATGACTCCACAATTGAGAACCTTGGAACACACCTCTTGCACGACTCAAGACTCGATATCGATTGTAATCGCATCATGACCGTCATCCTCTACGATATTGACAATACGGCCGGCAAGGATGGCAAGCCCACCTGCTGGTCTCCCAATACATACAAGGCCCGCCCGATTCTAGCCTACAAGAAGCTAGACTACGAAACCCGCTGGATTTCCTACCCAGACATTCGAGGCGAGCTCGGTCCGCATGGCCAGCAAGATGTTGAGCGACCCATCTGCCCAGTTTTGCTCGACACAAGCACCAAGTCGGATGAATCGGAAGGCACTTGGGTGCCCGAGTCTTGGGCCATTGCCCAATATCTCGAGGAGAAGCACCCCGAACCAACCATCTTTCCCGGTGGCAAGGACATGCACAAGCAATTGCTCGACTATTACAGCAAAGAAGTCATTGCTAATGCACTCAAGTGGATGCTTGATGCCATTCCCGGCAAGCTTGACAAGCGTGGCGGTGAATACTTTACGGAAACACGCTGCAAGCAATTCGGCGTCGAGAGCCTCTCGGACATATCCAAGGACCGCGATGCACATCTCGTCAAGCTTCGTGCCGGGTTGACGCCGTTGTTCCATGCCATTCGTCAGTCTGGCAAGTATCTGACGGGCGAGCACTTTGGCTATGCCGACATTGTCTTGCTCGGCTTGTGCCAGTGGGTGGAGACCATCAAGCCGGAAGAGTACGAGATGTTTCTCAACATTGACGACAGTGGCAACTTCAAGGCTTGGCGAGAGCGTTGCAAAGTGCACGAGGGCAAGATGGATTAAACAGCAGATAGACGTTAAAATTTAAATTCAAATACTTGTCAAGATCGATACTGCAGTCTGCTTCCTAGTCATTCCCTCGGTGCATAGCTAAGCGCGAGCACTTTCCGCTTCCAAGATGATTCGTGCCCATGGCTTCATGACAGGCGGCTGCTCCACGACCAACTTGAGCGCCTCAATCCACCGCCGCTTTTCTTCTGCATTGTCGGCGTAAAAGTCAATCACCTCGCCATTACCAAAGCGAAGTCTGAATCCCTCTGCCACATACAAGTGACCTTCCTCGCGTTCGGCAAAACCAGACTTGCGCCGTGTCAATTTGGAACCTTTACCGACAACCACCTCTGGCTCCGACAGCTTCGCGACATCATAGGTCACGTCAGTGGCTTTGGCCAAATTGATTGTGGCACGGATGTGACCCGTTGAGCTGTGATAGGCCGTGAGCTTTGTACCGACCAGCTTGAATTGACGGCGTCGCCAGTAAGGGCAGTCACCACCTTGTTGCGACAAGAAGCCAGCACAGCTCTGTTTCGTATGCCATTCTGCATCAATCAAATCACGTACAGCTTGACCCAAGCTCGTGGGTAGCGATGGCAAATCATTGGGATCGACAGGCGGGACGTAGAGCAACTGAAGCTCAATCTCGCCAATCTTGTAAGGTTTGCGGCGGCGTGTGGGTGTACCCTTTGACGAGGAAGTAGAGCCAGTCGCTTCGAGAGCCCATTCGTTGAGGACAGGCACCACCAGCGTGTGCGGCCGACCGAATGCCTTGTCTGCAAACGTCGACAGTGCCAGGTAGGCGCGTGCAAATGATCCATCGGCAGCCACGTACCCAGCCAACGAGAGACTTGTGACACTGCCTGTTACCTTATGCTTCCGCGGCGACTGCAACAATCGTCCCAAGGTTGTTGGCGCCTTTTTCGGTACAACAGGTGGCTCATACTTGGCCTGTAGTGTCAAGATGAATTCGAGGTCAGCATCAGCAATGAGCTCAAATTCCTGCTGGATCTTGGCTTCCTTGGCAAGCGTATGCCATGGTGTCGTAACACAGTGCTTGCCATTGTCCAGCGTGCAGCAAAAGAAGCTTTCCTCGCCTTTCGGGACAGGCAAGGTGAGATTCTTGACTTGGACCACCTTGACAAACAAGCGGCCACCATCGAGCAAGTTGGCCGATTGGATGGGTGTTGCTGCGCCAGCCATTCTCGGCGTACCTGTGATGCCGGCTGGCACACGAGACCCTTGTCGTCGATGGGCATTGTAGTTTTCACATGCTCGCGATTTAGTAGAGGCCGCACTGGCTGTCGTATAGACTGAACTCGACTGGCGCGTATGGCCTTTTGTCGGTGAAGCAGCACGTCCTGCCGCAGCTGCCGGCTTGACCTCTTCGTCATCTGGATCGAATTTGGCATGCACAATGCGTGAATGCTGACGCACGACATAACCTCGTTTCTGCTTTTGCATGACCGTATCGAAAGCCTTGTTGATGTCGTCAAACGACATTTCACTTGGCAAGGGCGTCAACACAGGCTGTAAGACAGGTGCCGAATGAGAACGCACGGCCGTTGACTGCGCATCCATCATTTCTGGCAATTCGTCGGTTGGCGTGATGCTTGCTGTGACACTGCCATGACGTACACGGCCAATGATGGCATCCTCATCTGTGACAGAGGCTTCGAGGTCAGCACTGACTTGACGGCGTCGCGAAGCGAGTTGTTGCGTCGCGGCAGGCGCAAGACTTGGACGCGTTCTCAATTTGACACCGCGCGATGTAATCGTGGCGTGCTCACGCTCGACTTGAGCGCTTGTAGCCGTCTCGTCCGTGTCTCCAGAGCTGGTCCATTGATCCAACTTGGAAGCAGTCGGCTTGGTAGGGCTCGGTGGCGCAACAGTGCGCGACGTGATGGGCGTCTCGGGTCGCTTCTCGGGCGTCATGTACGCCTCAAGACCAAGCGAATCCGACTCATCCAAATCAAGATTGAGCGCTAGCGGTTGCAGGTCAAAGGTGCTTGTCAGTCTTGGGGTCGTAGGCTCGGGCGTCGCGCAGGCCTCAGACGATTCTTCAGCATCATGTGCTGGTAAAGTTTCCGAGGTCTGCGTCAAGTCTGGCTGGAACTCGTCAGGCACAACTGCCGGCGTTGGCGCTGCATCAAAGTTGGGCCGAGGCAGCGCCTCTGCAATCGCAGCAACTGCCGTTGGCGCCGGTCGGATGGGCGAGTAGTGATGCACGACAATCTCAGGCTCCGACTCACAATCCGACTGTCCGTATTCATCGCCATCATAGCTGATGGGCGTCGCAAATTTGCTTGCGTCGTCGGACATATTTTGTTGAACGCTGGGCCGTTCAGGGATGAAAAGCCGCTCGACAGGTACACCAGGGGATTGCAAGTCCTCCGAGACCTTGCGTGGAAATTCACCGACATCGCTCAATGGACTCTCTGGCTCAACTGCTGGCGGACTCAAAGGTTGGCTGGGCGGCGCCAGTGCCGAGTGTGGCACAAGCGCCGGCATGAACTTGGTCTTTTCAGGCGATCCAGCAAGACCCATCGCTTTGCGTTGCGCAATCTTGCTTCGGATCGATTCGCGACTGATGGGTTCCTGCGAAACAAACGGTGATTGTGCAGGCGGCATAGGTGACACGGCCGGCGTTGAGCTTGCTGATTCAGACAAATCTTCGACTTTGTAAGACTGCACGGCACCTTCTTCTTGATCCGAGAGCTCCATCGAGTTGCGTTCAAGCGGCCGTCTGATTTGTACGTGATCGGCATCGAACGCTTTGCCAATCTCGACATGGGAGGCGTTTTGAAGGTGTAGGCCAAGACCGGGATAAGGATGTCGCGAAGCTTCCTGCTCTGAAGCAAGCACGCGTTGTTCTGGCATCTCGGTGCGTTGGCTGGTGGGTAGGGTAGGCAGTGGCCGTGCCGTAACTGGAATCGCTGGCAGAGAACGGAGCGGGCCTGCAGCGGTCGGATTGCTTCCCATGCGCCAAGCGGGTGGCTTCTCCTCTTCATCTGTACTTTCACCCAAATCGCTGTCGTATTCTCGACCAGCACGCGTTGAAAAGGGCGATGAACCCGTATCAAATGAGCAATCCGACATGTGCCGTACTTCGAGCGCTTCATTGAATGTGACTGACTTTGAGCGCGCGAGCTCTTGTCGCTGTATCTGCGAGTCGGCCAAGGCGGACTTGATGGGCGAGCTTGAACGTGAGCGGCCAAGATCTGGCGGACTCAACGCGTTTCTCCGCTGATCACGAAAACTCGGCGTCTGTTCTTCACGCGGTGATGTGTGCGGTGATGATTTGTCTGACTGTGTAAACGGGCTATTGGCCACAAGCTTCTCAGGCAGATCAATTGTCCGTGGCGTCGTGACTTCGCCGCTCATCCGCTGCTCGAGTGCGCGTTTGCGTTCTTGTGTTGTGACAAGGTTGGCCATGGTCGGGCCCTGTCGTGTGCGTGGACTGACTTGCGGCGAGGCGGCCTTAGTCTGCCAGAAGGACCGGATATGCTCTGCGCTAGACATGGCTTTGAGCTATTAAGCTAGAGAGACGCAAGGGAGTAGGAATGGGTTGTGAAGATGCTGATGTCCAGTGACCTTCCTTGGTGGGCACAACAACAACAACAAAATCAACAAACGGGAAAACCGTTGCAGAATTGCGAATGCGAGCTGGTACGTGAGCAACCCAACTCCTGAGTCCAAGCTGCAGTATACGTACTCTATAGCTACTTGTAGACCATGGCCCTTACACAGACAGAGCAACTGGCCTAGAAGCTGAACAGGCTACTATCAATAGGTACTGATGACCTTTGTGATGAGTCTCAATCATGGAACTGTGCACTGAAGCCAAGTCAGTCTGATCGCTTGAGCAGAGACCAGCTCACTGCTGACTGCAGCTGTCCTTCGCAAACAGTGGTCATCCGAGTCCGGCACCCGTCCTGCGTGGCGTCAGCACGGAATTTGGATGAACTCGCATATGTTTGTATGCAAAAGAAGGGTGCTGCCTCAGGACAATGAAGTGATGTCACATCACGACAGCAGCATCTTGTAGCAACCCAAGATAAGGTCCGGCAACCTTCCAGCGCTGATCCTTGAGTCGATTCTCTCAGCTTGCTGGTAAAGATGGCCGATAGGCTCGATGGCAGTCGTTACATCGACTGCTGGACACATCTATTGGAACGATGCAAGATCGCGGTAATGCTGCTCTGCAAGGGACGCAATCTAGACACATGGCACATTGTTACCGAATGCTCTTCAAGACTCTAGACTGTAGCATCGCACTTGATAATACAGAAGCTTGCAATTGGCCATCAATCGGCCCACACATTTGTCTCAACCTTATGAGAGCAATTATCCAAGCATAAATACCTCTTAATCGCCGCATTCGCTTTGGGTCTTTCAGCTCCATCGAACCTATTGTGTTTTGATAAGCGTGTCTATTCCAAGGCCGAATCTCAGCCCTTGACACGGTAAGAATCTTCTCGTCACACACCAATACACACCCAACTGCCCACTCATCCTCAACGACTAACGTCCTGCAGTCCAACAATGAATCCCGACCTTTTCCTCTACCTGTTTCAGTGGGCTACCTACAACCCGCTAGCAGCTGCAGTACCCACGGACACACTTCATCATTCTCATTTGAACAAACGATTCGGCTGGGATCCAACGCTTGGCGACCCGACAATAAGGGCGCATCATGATGCCAAGGCGCCAACAACACCGAAACCACCACATTGAATCATGCGCACGCTAGATTTGCTATAGCACTCGATTTTGAACAGATTTTAGACAGATGTCACACAGTAGTTTCAATCAACTACAACTGGTATCAATCGTGTTGAACAGAAACGAGCAGCTGCAGTCATTTCAGGTTGTCTGCCAGAGTAAGTATTGAGCAGTGAGCAGAACAGAAAAGCTTGAAGAATTTTGCAAATGTTCATATCATGCTGTTGATCGCGTGATTTGGACAGTCAAGAATTCACGTGCATCGTATCTCCATGCAAATGGTGCAGTGGCCATTCTTGCCAAATCTCCTTGTACAGCTACAAAAAGATATTTCACAAGACAGCTGATTGTCTGCCACACTGAACATTGGTCGTGACAGAAAAAGGTTTCGAAAGAGGCCAAGCGGCCGAGCGTTGCAATCACAAGTGTACGATTGGAGTGATCTAAGACATGCTAACCTATTTGCATTGTCAGTTTCGATAGGCCGCCATGCATGTTGTGATATAAAGTTCCTCGGCCTCACCAAAGTGCGGAAGTACCTTTGGTGAGGTGGGATAACCGTGCGCAAACCCGGGCATAATAATGCAGATAACAGGACCAGAAACCGCGTCATGGGACCAAGACCAGATTTCGTCTTTGTACTGTACGTCATAGAGAACGAGGTAACAACTCATGAACATGCGGCAGTGGAATATGCTTACAAATCGAAGAATAAGCTTCAACAGGAGCCGAGAAGAAAAGAGCATAAGAGGTTGACGAGCTGCAGTTGCAGGATCCGCCCTTGTTGCTACGTATCTGCTTCATAACTCACCGGTGGAATCTCTCATCGAGTTGCAAGCATACTTGTAATTGAGCAATTGTCAGCGTAGAAGCGAAAGGCTGGTCACTCCTCAACTTATGCATGCGCCGCTAACCTCAGACTTTCAAACTTTAGAGTAATCATGTTTGTCACCCAGATTATCGTCCTCGCTATGGTCTTCTTTGTACAAGGACTGCCGCTCTCTATCACTGCAGATGCTCAACCGCCATATCCCGGAAAGGGCTCTCGAAAGATTTCGTCCAGGGGCCCAGGTAGTCATGTAACTATCCCGGAACCGCCTAGTCAATAAGTTTCGAGATTTATCCTCCAGATTGTCATAATACGGGTGCAGCAAAGTTACAGCAGTAGCTGAAGAAGAACCGCGGGTCTATAAAGTCGCTTTAAAGACGCGTTCATTTTGAGATTCACAAGCCGAAGAACAGACAACTCTCGTAAAAATCAACTTCAATTACAGTCTCAAGCATTCTTTTGACTCATACAACCTGTAGTGGTGAGTCACAAGGGCTGCTTCTTTATTCACAGCTACTACAGCTAACGATCTCGTTCGTGGCGGAGCTTCACAAAACTTCTGGTCGCGATAAAAAGCGGCCTGCAGCTAGAGAGAATCTCAGCTGAAGACGCAGCATGACTACGCTCGCGATGTCAGGATCCAGTCTGCAAACTGTACTACAGTATCCCCCTGCAATATCAATCAGCTCCAGCTGAAAGAGCATTCGCCCAAAATGAATCAGGTATTTAGAACTGGCCTGTGTAGACGAACGAACTATGCTTCCAAAAATATCATGAGTGGTCTTGTACATCAAGGTTATCACTGCAGCAGGTGCTGTGACGCAATGTCGTATTCTAAAAAGTTTTCGTATTATTTTGGTCAACGTCATCGATCGAGTGCTTCCTCGAATCTTGAAGCTACTGTGGGATTAACGTGAGATTTATTTGAAATCCTGTGATGATCCGCGAAGTCAACGAGGAAGGACAAGCATAAAGAGTTGGCAATCGGCCTGCGTTTGTCAGGAAATCCCTTCTTTTAAATCCACACAGTTCAATCAATCATCTCACGTTTGAGCAGCAAATGCATACTTGTGGCGATGCTAACTCTGAATCAAGTCAATATCCATGTTCGGCGCTCAGGTGTTCTTGCTTTTCATAGTTGCTACGGTGCAAAGTCTGCCACAAGCAACCACGACTGTCTACGGTACTACTGCAAGTAACAATCTGCAGGCGAGAGCTGTGGCTGCCACGAAACGCCAGCTCGAAATTCCTGCAGCTGGAGGATATCCCTCTTCACCGAAAATCAACCCATCTCGACCTCATCCGCCGACACCAGGTCATAATGATGAGCACCGGCCAAAAGTCAGGTAATGCTCAAGCGGAATAGTGAATGAGGAAAGCATTCAAGATAAAAAAGTTAGAGACAGTATGATATCTCAATACTATTCCTTCATTTTCAGTCACAGCCTGAGAAAAGTGCTCATAAGCTGGAATTTCGATTGACCTGATTTCTGATTCCGTTTAGCTTACTAAGTCTTTGCTTTTTCTATCTCATGCAGCTGTTTATGAGCAGGAAGGTCATGTTTGAGCATTTGTTCGTGGTTCAGAACTGCGGCTGATCTGTATCATCATCATCATCATCATCATCATCATCATCATCATCATCATCATCATCATCATCATTCTTGTGTACCTCCAAATTGGAGCCTTTGCGTTAGGCCGTATCAAACAACTTGGGATCCTGCAAGATCCTGCACATCAGTCAAAGTCTGAAAGGTGCGAATATGTTTTCGAGACGGAAAGCTGATCGAACAATATCACATGCAAGCATCAAATGTGCTTCACCGCTAATCGGCCGCGTGGCTTGGTTTTTAGAAATCGCTTCAGAAGCAGTTGGCTACATCTGTATTTGTGAGGCAGTCTTGATATTGTCGACGACGTGGAGGAGATTTGTGTACCAGAGACTGTCGGATTAGATAGCAATTCCTCGGGTAGCGTTGTATTTCACGTGCAACTTACTTACAAATCGATTGATAAGCCATGAAACGATCGATCATCGAGACCTGTAGACTAAGGCAAAATTTAAGAAGTCGGCCTTCAGCTCGAATCAGGAGGGTTCTTTTAGGGACTCTGGTCACCGATTCGAAAGCTGTAACCACGGTTTGTGTCGGGACACGGTATGATCCTGCAGCCTGAAGCTGCGTTGCTTCCGTTTGAAGCTGCTAACTCTGAATCTAGTTTACAGCGCCCATGTTCGTCAGTCAACGGTTTCTACTTTTGATGGTCATATGGACGGTCGCGGTGCACGGTATGCCACAAGGCAGCATGAGTCGCATTGTTGCAGATAGCCAAGCGCAACTGCGGGTGAAGATCAATAACTTCAAAAAGCGCTTTCACCCTGGAAAACCTCAAGCTGCTTTACCCTTTCCTCCCAAGAATTCTAATCCAGGGGTTGCGTCTCCTATGCCTCCCATCCATGGTGTATGATCCAAGACGACGATTCGCTGTTGGGATTCCAGAAGACGGAGAGCTGAAACGACCCGAGAGCTGCGAAAGATTTTTAGACCATCTTAATTTACAGAAGAGTGTCAAGGCCTCCAGGGCAAACCTTCAATTGGCGTTGATTACCGACTAGTCAACCGAATGCTCTTGAATAGCTTTTGTCATTTTGGTTTCTTGCAATTGCTTAACATGTGACGTACAATTGTGCATGCAATGATGCATGTCAATGAATCTACTGACTTTGAATCTAATACATAATGACTATGTACTTCACCCATATATGTTTTCTTTCAGCCTTGATCATTGTACAGAGTTAGGCTCTGCCACAAGGAAGCCTGAAGCTGACTACTAAATCTGCAGCTGCAGATAATCAGGTACAGGTATGAACCGAGATTTTTGAGAAGCGCTCTGTCGAGTCTGAATGTACCATCCCTCTCTTCCCGTGTATACCCCCAGCCCTACAGCTTTCAAACCTGGCAATTGAGACAATGCGTGGTTATCTGTGTAGTCTAGGACGATAGTCAAGCATCAGAGTTATCCGGGAGAAAAAGATCAAAAGTAACACCAATCATAGCGACATTTGCTCATTGCAATTGGAAAATCTGCCCACAGTTCGAACTATGTGTGAATGTCGAGGGGTGGACGGATACACTGACTCTGTGAAATCAGTACTTGCACTTTTTAAAAGATCTTGTGAACACGATCATGCTTCTTTTGACGAGATTCAACAAGCTGCCATTGACATTTATGCTTATACAATCAGACTGATCAGATCTCCAGCTGCAAATGGACACGCTACGGGCAGCAAAAGTCAAGTAACTTGAAGCAAAGATTCGGATCAAAGACAGCTACGCCGGCCGGTTCTTCCGAAGCTGGCGCTATCTCAACAAGGCTTCAAGATCAGTCCTTGTGGAAATTATGCGAATATGCGAGCCTGGAGTCTTTTGCTATTGGCTGTCAACCACGAGATTGAAAGAGATCTCGCCGATCTGCCGAGAAATTGATGCTACACTACTTGTAATTTCGAAAGACAAACAATGAGACCCGCGATGGACTCTGGTTGGCTTCAAAGCACTTGAAACCTCATCTTCGGGGAAGATCGATCAACGAGTAGATCGTATCGCAACTCTATCGCCAGGCTAGGCAACTACAGTGACTTGATAGAACAGATTTCAACCAATCACTTTGAAGATCCTAGCGCGAGAATCCAACTGCTCGTCCGCCACAGAGTCACAACTTATACCTCTAGAAAAGGCCAGTGAACTGATATAAAGTTGTCACTGTGCCGACAATCTTATGTATCTCATCTGAAGCTCTTGACCAAGAAGAGAAGTGAGTAAGTGGAACATCAATCGTATCTTTGATGAGAAATAGCTAACAGCAGCTTCAACAACCGCAAAATGAACTTTCTGCAACTCATTTGTGTCTTGGCTATCGGGGTTCAAGCCATGCCAACGCTTTCTGAGATGTTCTCTGGTTCTAATGAGCGTGCTGTCCAGAAGCGAGAGTGGGATCCGAAGAGCAGCAGCACTGGCGGGATTTCCGGTGGCGGCTAATCGAATGTAACGCGTATCCTTGTGTGGCTTTCCTCGTTTCAACTTTCGCAGCTGCAATCCTCATTTTGGACTGAACTGACCTCTTTACCCTTACGAAGCACCCTTTGCGATATGTCCCAGTCTTGTTCACATTTGTGGCTATCTAACGCCTCACCACTATAAGCAAATCTGACAGGATCCGTTGAAATTCAACGTTGACTGCTCATGTTCTTAAGCTTCTCTGTGTAGACCAGAAGTCAAGCACATTATTCTATTCTATCACATCTTTGCCGACAACTTGCAATTGTTCGTGATTCACTGTGAAATTGCATGAAGCAACGCACCGATTGGGACAATCCGAGCATCTCATGCTTGAGTCGCGATTGGTGTGGCTATTCATACTCATCGTTCTTTATTGCTTCTGCCTGATCGAACTTTTTGGTTACTCATCCTTGAGCTCGCGCGACTCACACTACGCCCACGCGAGTCATCGAGCAACGCGACCAACATACTTGAAGCGCACACTTTCTTACAACCGGAGTAGCAAGATTCTTAGCCATCCCGAACTAGACCCATGGCTGATCCAGTCTTGCGCCTCCTCGGCACAGGCACCAATCGTAAACACAGCACCAGCGACTCCCTCTCAAGCGAAGCCGCCCGTAAACTCACAAACTTGCAAATCCCCACCGGCAGCAGTCTCGCCAACCTGCGCGATGGATCACCGGCGGCACCAGTCAGTGCGCGGCCAGGCGCATCGCGTGCGCCGAGTCGTGCGACGTCCGTTGGCGGTACGCCAGAACCTTCGGGTGTCCGACAAGGCATGGCGAGACGTGGCACAACAGCGGCTGGATCCGTTGCTGGGGAGACAGCGACGGCGCGTGGCGAAGAGGATGCTGAAGATTCAGACTTGGATGAAGGTGACTTTGGCAATGCACAGGCGGCGACGGCGGCTGTTTCCCATCAGGAGGCTGTTGCGGAAAAGATGCGCATGCGGATGTTATTGGAAAGCTTTGATGAGCAGCAAATGGCGCGCTATGAGGTCTTTCGACGCGTGGGCCTCAACAAGAATGCCGTCAAGCGGCTCGCAAATCACGTCTTGAATCAATCTGTCACGCAGAACGTGGCTGTTGTCATTGCCGGCGCGAGTAAAGTGTTTGTCGGTGAGCTGGTGGAAAGGGCGCGTGCGATCCAGCAGGTCCGCGGTGAGACGGGGCCCTTGTCTCCGGATTGCTTGAGGGAGGCGTATCGACAGTACAAGCAGACGGGACTCGTGCCGCAGAGCAAACCGTCGAAGCGCATGTTTCGGTGAGACGTTGCTACGGATGCTATCATGTATACATGTTACGAGCATGGAATGGCGACGAGAGCGCACTCAGCCCATCTTGGTATTGGAAAAGTCCATCTCTGGGTGTGCCTTTTGGAACTTGGCGAGCATCTCTTGCTTCTTGAGATCGTCACTCGACGGCTTGCCCATCTCCTTTTGACGCTGGTCAAACATCATCTTTTCGACCATGGCACGCGTGTCGCCGTCGAGGTCACCGAGCTTGCTATTCTCTGGTTGAATCTTGGTCGTGTCGATCGTTGGATGGCCCTGGATGACACAATCCCACCAGCTCGTGCCGCTGAGCTTCTCGAGGTGGATCTGAACCTCGCGCTGGCTATCGATCGTCCATGTAGAATTATCCACCTTGACATCCTTGGCAAACTTGCCTTCCATAAGCAATTGACCCTTGAGCTTGACGATAAGCTTGGAGGGCAAGATTTGGATATCGAGCTCTTTGCCGCGTGTGCCTTGAGGCACAGGGAGCGTGACGGATACTTCAGTCAGCGTCTGCGACCAGGTGTAGGTGCATCCCTCAAGCTCGACCGTATGCACAGCACCTTGAGCAATCTCAGACATGCTTGTCAGCGAAAGAGCAAATTTGATAGAAGGGCGCGATTCAAAGCAGTAGCACTAGAGCAGTCGCTCGTAGATTGAGCAGGTGCGTGATTGATCCAACGTCCGTTATGGTTGGCCTGTCGTTCTGAGATTTCTTGCGGCGACCGACACCAACACCTCCATCAAAGAGCTCAAGCAACAAGCAGCATGGCCTCGCTCGCATCACCGGCGCATCTGGCCCTCACACAACGCCTCATCCCTCGCATAGGGCTCTCATGGCCGCAATGGCGTCCCTCATTGCCAGGCCTCACTCGGCTGCTGACACCCTCTGCACCGACGACTGCCGCCGCAAGCTACAGCGCGCTGGCCCTCGGCATCAGTACAGGCCTCCTTCACGATTTGCTTGATACAATCTGGCGTGCGGTACCGAAGAAGAAGACAACACATAGCAAGACGCGCATGCGGTCTGCGACAAAGGGACTCAAGGACAAACTCAACATCAACAACTGTTCCGCGTGTGGACAGCCGAAATTGGCGAATGTGCTTTGCGGGCATTGTTTCAAGGAGCTGCGGCAACGGTGGGCAAAGGAGGCGTCGAGTGCGGCGGGGATCACTTCGGCCTAGGCGTTGAAGCGCATAAGATCTTCGCCGAAACATCGGCGACAGCGGTTTTCGCTGGGAAGAATCTTCTACATGGACAGTCGATATCGCAGGCTATGCACAGTAACACATCAAAGCACAATCAAAACAACGTCTGTTCCGTTAGCATGGCACTTTTGCATATTCCGTAGACCATCACTTACACTCTCATCACGCAGAAACTCGCCGAGATCCGTCTGATGAAACGCAACCACGTCGGTTGGCTGAAGCTTGCGCGAATCCACTGTCGATCGTGCCGTGACGCCAAAGCCAAGGGGTGCATCGTTCATCGAGTAAATCACAACACCCTGATGTTCTGGCGTATCTTCCGAGATGCGGCCGACATGTGCCTTGAGGACGTGATTGCCATAGAGATAAGGCATCTCACCATTCGCCTTGACCCAGATCCGGTACTTGGCATGTCGCGCAATCACATCCAGTGCGGTCACATGTAGTCGGAACTTGCCAGTCTTGGTGAACTTGCCGAGTGGTGTGCCGAGCGCCTACTGTCAGCAATCAACGTCGCGTCAAGAGAATATTTACCACCAGGTTCTCGCGAGAGACACTTGTCGCAATCTTCATGATGCGCTCGCTGACATAGTAGCATCGGTCCTTCTGAATACGGAAGCAGTGTGGATCTTCGGGCCTGTCGATGAGATGGGTAATGTTGCGACCAATGTATTGCGCCAGCTTCTCAAAAAGCGTGCGCGTCTCTGTCTCTGTCAAGGGCCTCATATTGTGCTGATGGACGAGCTGTCTATCCTTGTAACATACAATAGCTTGCTTGCCTGTGGTGTTCAATATTTCCAAACTTTTCTCACGGTCTTGCCTTTGTCAATGGACACTCACTCATTCGAGAGACTTAACTGCAGCACTCTCAAGTTGCCACAGTTGCCACACAAAGCTTGAAGTGTATGAGAAGTATGCACAGAGACAACGAAATACTCTGCTCCATCTGTTGGTCTGCTCATCTTGCTGCTTGCAAGTAAACATGCGGCTCATCAAAAAAACATGGAATCTCAAAACTATTGCATTCTTGCTCTTCCACGCCGTTGTATTGACAGTGCTTCCAGATATGCTCCGCCTGTCGAAGACTTGCGGAACCTAGCATCATTTGGTTCATATCAGTGACTGGGTAGGCACTGTCGCATGGCACTTGAAGGCATGCCTGGAACTAATTCTGGTTTGTGTGTGTCCTCGGAGAAAACTACAGCTGCAGGAGCTGTCCGCGATGTTTGTCCCACAAAGTTCCAATCTTATCGGTGTTTGTTTGAAGAGGAGCTTAGATTCTTTCCAAGGTCTTTAAAGCTGCCATGCTACCTTTGAACTTCCTGTCGCTCGACAACGCTCAATTCCACCCTCAAACCTTCGACGAAACAATTGCAAGTTGGAACGATGCCTGCTGTGCAGAATCTCTGGTTGGTCAGCGCGTTTATTTGCATGTGGCTCTCCTCCATAGAGCGTGCCGCTGCTTGCTTTCAGGTGGTCTGTCCATACCAATTTGATATGGAGCTGAAGTTTTCGGCCGTACAGAGCGATTGTCAGGCAATGTGCGGCTTTCTCATGAAGGAAAGCTGGAGTCAACTCTACAACACTGATCAAACCTACAAAACTTGGTCAGGCCAGGACGCAAATAAACCCAAATGGAAGCTCGACGAACTTGAAAGAGAAAGTGGCGTGTGTCTCAATTCGGATTCCGTCCCAAATCCAAACAACCTCCACTGCCGTTGCGTCGGAACTGTGACGTTCATGCGCCTTGATAACGGCGATGACCAGAAGTCAGCTGCTCTTGCCGATCGACTTGCAGGCATGCTCGTTCAAGCCCGCGACAGTGGTCAAATTTCTCGCCAGGCCTTTTCAGCCAATGCCCAGGTCAATCCATTTTTGCAACCAGGTGCTGGAATTCAGCCTAAGTGGGGAAAGAAGGTCGATTGTCATGCACACAAGCATAACTGCTGGTGCGATGGAAACGGTGACAGACAACCAGTGTCTTGCCCGACATTTTCCTTTGGAGATGCCATCAAAAAAGGACAGTAGCGCTGTTTCGGTCAAGAGCTTTCGATGGCTGGATCCAATCTGCTCCCAGGTTTGACGCCCGTGATCAATGGAATTTTGTGCATGTTGAGGTATTTAAGATCGTGAGCTTCGTAGCTGGAAAATGTTGCATCAGGTTTGTGTTTCCAATGCGCAGTCTTCCTCTTCATCTTGTTTGACGGTCTGAGGCTCCGCGCTAATTTAAAGAAGTGTAGTTGAAGGAGCCTCAACAATGAGGCGAGTCATGACGTTTCCAGTTGAAGAGGCAATCGTCGAACGCGATTTCCCTGACTAGAGGATCAACAAAATATGCGTCGACACAATCCGTCTGACGACTGCAGCTGACGGAATTGATTCGTTCTGCAGCTTTTAGTGCCGTAAGACGATACTGTTTTATTCAATGATCCCTCAGCACTCTGATGACGTCTATAAGGGTCATTGACAGAAGATTCAGTCCACCTCATCAAAGAACTGAAGTGCTTTGAATGCGGCAGTTGAGCTTTGTTGTGTCACAACAGCAATGCAACAAAGTTTACATGAGTGTGTTCAAGAAAAGTCTACTACAGCTTTCTTTGTTGTTTGCGTCGCAAAGTCGGAACTTTACTGACGTTAACAACCACCCTATAGCTATGGCCGAGTCTCTTCTGACTGACATCTGCTTGTCGACCTTCACTTTACAGGAAACTGCTCCTTCTCCTTCTTAACTTCGCAATTTGTCTTTCGCTCAAAGTCCTTCGAGGCGTTCTTCCTTTTTCAGTACGAAGAAAAACAATACCTCTAGTCAGACAACGCAAATGATCTAATGTGTCTCGTATCTTTAGCTATAGGGCGCATTGCTGATTGCTCACACATTCCCTCGAGAGATTCAACTGCATTCCCAAATTGTCACACAAAGCTGAAACTGTACTCACGGAAGCAAGCGCAGAGACACTGAAGAGCTGTGATTGAGCTGCTGATCTGTTCATCTTGCTGCTCGCATATAAATATGTGGCTCATCAAAACCTGAGATCTCAAGATTATTGCAGCCTTGCTCTTGCTACCAAGTGCCTGCAGTGCTTCTAGAGATGCTTCGCGAGTCAAAGAACTGCGAGTGCCTAAAGAGATCTTCATACCAGTGATTGGGCAGGCAATGTCTGACCGGCACTTGCAGGCATGCCCAGAATTAGTTATGGCTTGTGTTTGTGCTCGGAGAAACTACTGTGACTGTTCGCGATGTTTGTCCCACAAAGCTATACAAGTACTCTTGTCAGTATTTGTCTGAGGAGGAGCTTAGACTCTCACGAATGCTCTTAAAGCTGCCCTTCTTCCTTCAAACTTCCTGCCGCTCGACGGCGTTTAATCTCAAACTCAAACCTTCCACGAAGCCATTGCAAGTGGAACGATGCCTTTTATGCAGAACCTTTGGTGGGTCAGCGCGTTTATTTGCATGTGGCTCGCCTCCGTAGAGCGCGCCGCTGCTTGCTTTCAGGTGGTCTGTCCATATCAATTTGATTTGGATCCGACGTTTTCGGCACATGAGGGCAATTGTCAAGCCTGGTGCCTCGCCCTCATGCAGGGTAGCTGGAGTCAACTCTACAACAATGATCAGACATACAAAACTTGGTCCGGAAAAGACGCAATCAAGCCCAAATGGAAGCTCGACGAGCTCGAAAGAGAAAGTGGCGCGTGTCTCAATTCAGAAGACAGCCATAATCCAACGACCTTCGACTGCCGTTGTCAGGGGACCGTGACGTTCATGCGCCTTGATAACGGCGATGACCAGAAGTCAGTTGCTCTTGCCGATCGACTTGCAGGCATGCTCGTTCAAGCACGCGACATTGGTCAAATTTCTCACCAGAATTTTTCGACCTTTGTCAACCCCTTTTTGCAACCAGATGCTGGAATCCAGCCGAAGTGGGGAAAGAAGGTCGACTGTCATTCACATAGGCATAATTGCTGGTGCGATGAATACGGTAAAAGAAGTTCAGAGTTTTGCCCAATATTTTGGTTCGGAGATGCCATCACGAAAGGACAGTAGCGCGGTCTTGGTCAAAAGGGTGTCATTGCTGACAAGCCGTTGATCGATGGCAATTTGTGCATGTTGATTCAAGATCGTGAACCCTCGTAGATAATAAATGTTGCCTCACATTTGTGTTTGGATTGCGGCATCTTCCTCTCCGTTTCGTTTGACGGCCTCGAGCTCTGCGTCAGCTTAATGAATTTTAGTTGAAGAACGTGCGTCGATGAGACGAAACATGGAGTTTCCAGTTGATGAATAAATCGTCGCAATCGATTTTGCTTGGATCGAAGGACCGATGAAGTTTACGTCAATTGCAACGCAATTCGTCTGACAACTGAAGCTGATGCCCGACAGCAATGAGTGCCGTCTGACGATGCTGTACGTATTTTTTGGGTGATGCCACAGCACTCTGATGACATCTACCAGAGTCATACACAGAAGTCTCAGCCCATCTCGTCAAAGAGCGGAAGTGCCTATGTTTCACAATAACGATGCGACAAAGCTCACGTGAGCGTGCTCGAGAAAATTCCATTCAAGCAATCTTTGTTGTTTGTCTCGCAAAGTTGTGTCTTTGTTGACATTGATATTCAGGCTATAGCCACAGCCAAGTCTCTCCTGAATGTCATCTGCTTGCCGTCCTCCACTGTACATAAAGCTGCTGTTCCTCCTCCATCGCAATCTGTCTTTCGCTCAAGGTCTCTCGACGGCAATCTTCCTGTTCCTGTCGGAAGAACAACCACCACAATGCCTCGCACGCATCACCTCTGGTCGACCAGCGCAATGGTTCTCATGTTTTCCGTCTCTATAGAGCGTGTTACTGGCTGCGTCCGGGTGGTCTGCCCGTACCAAGTTGATTTGGCAACGCTGCCGCCTTCACACACCGATTGCGAGACATGGTGTGATGTCCTCATCAAAAATAGCTGGAAAAAGCTCTACAATAATGATGAGACATACAAAACTTGGTCCGGGAAAGAAGCGATCAAACCCAAATGGAAGCTCGACGAACTTGAGAGAGAAAGTGGCGCGTGTCTCAACTCGGGTTTCCAGTTAAATTTACAAGATATGCACTGCAGTTGTATTGGAACAATCACTTTTATGCGCCTTGACAACGGCGATCACCAAAAATCAAAAGATCTTGTCGATCGACTTGCCAGCATGTTCGTTCAAGCCCGCGACG
Source organism: Protomyces inundatus (assembly GCA_003717165.1). Classification (NCBI taxonomy): domain Eukaryota; kingdom Fungi; phylum Ascomycota; class Taphrinomycetes; order Taphrinales; family Protomycetaceae; genus Protomyces; species Protomyces inundatus. The sequence continues at coordinate 22,890 of QXDR01000447.1, forward strand.
AAGGTCGGCTGTCTAGCCAGCTAGACTCGACATTCGCCAATCCCTTTTCGCGCACCGGCGTCGAGCCTTGGTGGGAAAAGGAAGTTGAGTGTCACTGGCATAAGCATAACTGCTGGTGCGATGGAAATGGTCAAAGTCAGGGAAAGTCTTGCAAGCGTATTTCCTTTGACAGTGCGAAAAGAAAGGGGCCGTAGCACCATTTTGGTCAAGAGTTTCGTAATTGGAGAAAACAATGGTAGATGAACTACGGTCCGTGCTGTTGTGATATGAAGCTCCTCGGCCTCACCAAAGTGCGGAAGTTCCTTTGGTGAGGTGGGATAACCGTACGCAAACCCGGGCATGATATGTTGAGTGAGCCTCAAGGCAAGGTGTCCGTGGGACAACTGAACGCAGTCACAATGTGCCCTACCCCTGAGCTTTTAAGATTGTTATAAGGAGCCGTCCACCGTCCCAACCTAGTTCTTTACAAGTAGCAATCCTTTCCAAACCTCAACACGTACGCCATTCTGCAATGCGGGACTCTTCTGAACATCTAGCATGGCAAACATGTTGTGATGAGAAGCTCCTCCGCCAACTTCCAAATGCTCAACCATGAATCATAAGGACGTATCAAGCTTGGGTTCACTTCTACGTTGTGCTCGCTTACTTCTCTGAAGGCTTCAGACATCAGGCTTCAATCAGATCGATATCACGATTCACGGAAACAATGTGGCGTTTCGCTCTGCAAGTCTGTCATTCAGAATATTGTTGATATACTTAACTATTCTCAACTCTGCAGCCAATGTCTACAAGCTATACTACAAAGCCTTCTGACCTGATGCTTGGCGAAATACCACTAATACCGTTGCGGACTATTCACTTTTCGCAAATTGGCCCCCATTTTGCTTCAACAACCATCGTAATGTCTTATAATAGCTGTTTATAGTCCCCAGCCAGTCAGCTTAATCATCCTCATCTGGCTTACTAAGACGCAGCGATGCGCTGACCATCGTTGCCATCAGCTAGTGCCATACGAATTCACGTTAGTGAACAAATCTTAACCCTCTCAGGATTGCAGATAACTATGCAGCGACATTATTACTGCTAGCTGAGAAAATTTTCTCAACCAGACGAACTACAAGACATGAAATGAGACGAATATAATCCGCCTGACCGGCTCCAGAAAGATAGTGATGCCTGAATGAACTCAGGTTTTGTAGCACCAGGGGAAGATGATTCGGCCTGTATTTTTCGGGAATTGATAATGTGTATCCCCTTAGACACATGTGATGCAACCAGACCGGCAGACCTTCGAGACAAGATTGAAGACGCTTATGTCAATGGGACGCACGTCTAGAAGTCATCCACAGGTTGACAGCTGCAGTAGCTAATCCTTTTTACATATACTTTGAACAAGAGATGTCTTGTAACTCGCAGCGAAACATCTGCCGGTGTCATGACATGAAAATGGTCAAATTTCGGCAAGTCTTGTCTTGTGTTTTCATGTTATGTTGCACTCTACCACTCTGAGTCTCGCTGTAAGATTGTTTCCGAGTGATCCAACTCTTTCAGCTTGACTGAAAAGGTCGTGGCCTTCTATCAGCTGCGTTTACAAGTGAGCTTCATGGGCGATCCACAGCATAATCTTCATCTTTCGATACGAAGGTTCGAGTCTTGGCCCGAAGCTTGAATTCGTGTTTCACTTTGTAAAAACTGCAGCTTCGGCTGCGGCAACGTACAAGGCTTACTTGTCCGGTTTGTTGTGAGAACTTTTGCCGCAATTGATTGAAGATAAGCTTACGAGACTGCTTTGCAGACAGCCATAGAATTAAGTCCTTCGCAACAAAAGCAAATATTTGTATCTTCGTAGCCAAGCTTGAAATTCTTTTCTGGATCTCTTGATTGTGATTGACCCGATTCTTTAGGGTGGTTCCAGTTGTGCTCGCAAATTCTATCGCATCGCATGAGCATAAGATTATTTGTCCAGTTTTGAGATGCGAATGTCAACCCCACCCGATCCAAATGTTACAAGACATTTGCAAAACCTTTGCGATTTCTTTGCGAGTCCATGGAATCTCTTTCACATGTTTGCGACTGACAAAGCAAATCGCAAATCAAAGAGACGCGCAACACACACCAAATTAGGCCCTTCTCGCAACCGAGACACCCGACAATTGGACGACGACAACACCTCTGTAGCCACACGTGTTTCACAAACATGCTCTGTAGTCCGTATAATAGCTGCACTAGTAAGCTCATTACTTGAATCCCGCAGAAACGTTGGATCGACCTCATCCAAGCCCTCGCGAGACCCAAAAAGCTAGCCAAAACAAAGGATACCGAGCTATGCTTCTTAACATGGTACGTTAAGGACATGGGAACGTAAGTAACCATGCTATAGATCATAGCCACTAGTTCATAGGGCAAACACACGAGCAGCCAATGAGCTACACTGCGACTTTGATGCCTTGACCCTTTGCGATGCGCGGTGTGCTACTACGTTTGTCCTGTCGCATCGCGTTTTTCCGGGGAGTCATCCACGCTTCTTGTTTGCGATGCGAATGCGAATGCGAATGCGATATGAAAATGACCGGAGTCACCCTTAGTTTGGAAAACCGGACTCACCCTTAGTTCGGAGCAATCCCGAAGAACTGCGCACAAACAGGATATTTCTTTCCAAGCAGTGCGTCAGGTCCTATCAACAACAATCTGGTGCATGGGCCGGCTCTATAAAGTCTCATTCGGTCGTCTGCTTCTCTTTCCCTTAACTTTGTCCGACTACGGTACCCGTCTCAATCATCATTTGTTGTGTCTGAAATCAACAGGAGCCGCACACCTATGTACTGCTTCTCTGGACTTATTCTGTGGGCAGTCTTCACCTGGTCCATTCAAGGCAAACGAAAGCACAACTGTCGACAAAATGTCGTTACTTGGTATAGCGAGAGTGCCAAAAAGGAAAATGTTATTGGTACCACACTCTGCAAGTCTGAAAATGTCAAGGCATTCTTTGGTCCCTATGTCAATAGTCAAGATTACGACTTTGCGAAATGTGAAGACAACACTTATTTGGACGACCCAAAGCTGTCTAAAACAGGTTTATGGTCGAATTCCGTTCGTGTGATCATTTGGCGGGAACGCAAAGCGATCGTTGAAGGCGACCACGCCAGTAATGAAATATGGGACTTGGAACAAAGGAAGCGCTGTGATGCTTACGATCCGCCTCAGTCATGCAAGACATGGCCCGTTCCTGACCGACTCGTTTTCAGCACTTTCGAAAACTACATCGACAACCCAACAAAAGTCTCATGTCACGGCAAGTGATATGGCGTTACCTTGATAAGGTCTAATACAGCAACTACAAGCCTCAGGGGTTCAACGGGCTATACCGTGTTTGAGCTTGTAGGGAGACGACAAATCGCTTTCTGCTAGCCGCGATTTAATCTTAATTCCTCTTTTCATGCAGCGAATGACTACACCAATATGACCCCTTCAAAAGCTGTAGCTGCAAATGACCACCCACAAGCATATGTCCGTCTTTTCACGCAGGATGAGACTTGTTCGTGTTGTGTGCATCGGGCTTGTGCATTAACGTCTCATTACTTGCAACTAGGCTTTGATTTTCTCGATGGTCGTCGAATGGCAATCTTCCACTGTGGAAGCACCTGCCTGCCACAGCGGCTACAGCTGCATAATGAGCGGCTCTAAGCATCACGACAATCATATCTACGACGAATACTTGATCAGTATACGGAGTTTCGCTGGTCCGCATACAACGTACTGCTGGCCAGAATTGCAGCATAATCTTGTTTGACTCAAATTCACAAGAGTTGTACAGCTACAACGCAATCTTCTCAATGCGCTGTAGCCACAACACCTGTGAACGCTACAAGCACTTCTCGAGTCTCTACATCCTGTGTCCTCATCTGCTAGTAGCTGAGTCTGTAGGCTGCAGCACTAGTGTCCGGTGTACTCCTCATTGTAAAGAACACCTGTAGATGCCTTGGGTCCAGATTAGCCCGTGTTGAGTGCTTCGGCGTCAAGAAGCCCGGGATTCAAGGTCTACCACGACAACACATCGGGCATATCATCTGTTTTGACTTTGACAAGCTTCGTGAGACGACAATTGCATTTGTTAAATTCAATATGAATGACCATTGCCGCTGCCGCTTGTTGACTTGCGCTATCAACAGCGCTAGCTGCAGCTGCAGATCTTTGTCAGATCGGCTACAATAAGCTGCTGGATGCACTCCTTGGGGAGCTGTGCGCTCACTGTATATTGTTTGCCTTGATGGATCGAACTATATATCCTTGAGGTGATTGTGACTGCTTTTGCTTATCTCTCCGCAAAGATCCGATTCTGCGACGCCACCACAAGCGACGGCGCCCTGAAGACAAGCTCGAGATACTGCTGACCCGGCCATGACAAGCAAGACAAGTAGCTGAGCCAAGCAGAGAGGGAGTCAAACACACACACGACACCTTTCATCCAACTAGCCAAGCACAAAACACACCTCGATGCTTGCGCGCGATTACTCTGCATCCTCCAGCAACAGCAGCATCTGCGACTTCAACGTGGATTTCGAAGTGTGCGAGGGGGAGCTCCTCGAATACGATGCCGCGCTTGATCTAGATACACCGTCGATTGACTTTACCGATGGATTTACCTACTCGACTTCATGGGAGGTGCGCGAGACGGTGGCCGGGCGTGCGGCGCCGAGTAATCCCTTTGCGGGTATCGAGACGCCAGAGAGGCTTGACACTGGCAAGGGTAAAGGCAAAGTCATTTCGGGTCTATCCTCAGCCAAAGCCAACGCTGCCGCTGCTGCAGCTTCATCAGCCAACACGATGCTCTCAAGCAGTAGCTATGCAGAGCGCGATCAATATCATCCCGACTCCGCGCGCCAGGAGATTGTCGACCAGATTCTCTCGCGGCGTAACGGCATGACTGGCCAGATCAGCGCCAAGAGTCTCCAACACTCATGCGAATCATGGAACAACTACAGCGATGTCTGTATGGCGGTGGCAGAGACGCTCTGGCAGCGTGGATTCCCAGGCGCGTCGGTGCATTCGATTCGCGTTGGCCGGGAACGACAGATTGTCTATGCGCTTTGAGGCTTTTGTTGGCGCTGATGACTCCCTTCTTACTTTAACGATGCCCGCTTTCTGATTGCCGGCCCTTTTTATGATTGATACACTATTACTACTCTAGCGCCTGCAGGTCTCTTTACTTGTTTTCTTCTATTCTCTTTAGGCTTGCTTCCCTCTTGCTTTGATCCTCGAGCTGCAGTAACTTACTTCATCGCGACGACCAAATTCGCAACACACGCATCAACAGACAAAAGTCGCTACTCAGCTCAGAGACTGCGCTTGCAGCCATGGCGCCCGCTCGCGTGCCCAAGTGCAGCATCTATCGACCTATTCTGATAGGCAATACAGCAGAACCCCTCGGCGATCGTCGTAATCCAGCCAGTGACCATACACATACTTGGACGATCGCCGTTCGCGGCCTCCAGAACGCTTCTCTATCGCCCTTTATCAAAAAAGTTGTCTTCAAGCTGCATGATACTTACCCCAACGCAGCAAGATCGATTGAAGCGCCGCCGTTTGAAGTGACCGAGACTGGCTGGGGCGAATTCGATATCCAAATTAAAATCTTCTTTGTGCCTGAAGCATCCGAGAAGCCCTTGACGCTCTATCATCGACTCAAGCTCCATCCCTACGGCCCCGAGATTGAACGACTCAAGGCAGCCGGCCAAGCGATTCCGCCAGCGTTGATGAATGTCTCGAGTTGGCAATATGATGAGATTGTCTTTAACGAACCGACCGAACAGCTCTATGACACCCTGACGCGGACGACAGGGCCCGGTGCTGGCGGCGGCGGTGCTTTATTGCCGTTGGAAAAGTCAAAGGATAATGTCTTTTGTCAGCGCAGTGAACAAGAAGAGCTCGATCGGTTGGAGAATGCGATTCACAAGGTGGATGCCCAGACCAGGGTCTTGCGGGACAAGATTTTGGCCATGGAGAAAAAGTGATGCACAACGATGGCTGCGCTCGTCACTTTCATTTAACCGGAGCCGCGCTTGAGACATGCACGCCCGATGCAACGAGTGTTTCTCGCTGAGTCTCAGCCGCTACGATCTCTGAGTCCGCGAAGGGACTGCTGAAGTGTCGAAATACAGGGAGTGACCCGGACTTACGGCTAGGAGGCCCTTGCTTGGTGCATGATACCACAAGCACCACATCGAAAGCAGACACAAAGCCATCTCAAGAGCGATTGTCGAGAGGCTCATCTGACAAAACTAGTCCTTTTGTATATATACATCTTCATGACAACGCTACCTACGCTTCTCGCTCTCGAGCCGTTGATAGAGCAGATACAGCGCCAGTTGATTCTGTTCTGCCGTACCTTCAATCGTAATCAATCGTTCCGTGACACGCGCCGGGTCTGGTTCATTCACCTTGACATGCGACCCAGACAACGTCCTGATCTCATTGATTTTGCAACCTTGCTTGCCGATGATGGCACCGACCATATCATTCGGGATGTAGATCTGTTGCGTGACTTTTTCCTTACTCTTGCCGGCAGGCTTACCACCCGGTCCACCAGAGGCGCCGCCACCCGCATTGGCAGCTTGCGTGTCTGCCTGTGCAGGCGCTGCAAAAGTACTCGGCGGAATGCCATAGGGATTCGAAGGCGTCTTCATGGAATCATTCGGTTCAACGCGTCTGAACGAGTCGGGATGGCCATACACGCCACCAAGCGTGACAGGCTTGTATGCCACTGTCAATGCAACCGACATGCTTGACAAACCTTGCTGCATCGTCTCTACAATTTTACCAAGCGCGTGCGCAACTTGTGGTAACCGGCCTCGGACAACGACGCAGCGTTCAGAGGAGAGGGGCAGATTAAATTCAGAAGCTTGGATGTGAGCGCCCGTGTCGGCCATGAGCGTACGGATATGAACGCCTTGCTTGCCAATGAGGGCGCCAAGATGGGCATGCGGGATGATGAGACGTAGGGAAATGGGCTTGGTGGTTGAGGAAGAGGGCGCGACAGGTTTTACCTCTGCGGCAGCGGCTGCCTCTGCAACTGCTGCTGCTGCTGCTGCTGCCGCCTCTGCTGCCGCTTCAGCAGCTTTCGTCGCTGCAGACTTGCGACCCCCTTTCTTCTTGGGCGCCGGCGTCTGTTTCTCAATAGGTGCTTCTTCAGCCGCATCTTCCTGGACTGTCACGTTGGCCATCGCTGGTGACGCCGTTGCATCGGGATACAAAATTTGCATAACCTCTGTATACCCAAGCTGTACAATACGCGGTGTTCCTGTAACGCTAAGGACACGTTCAACGGCGCCGGCGGCCTGTTCAGAAACAGAAACTTGCGCACCCGTCTGCGTGCGCAAGTCTGCAATCGTACTGCCTTCGCGGCCAATAAGTAGCGCAGCCTCGCGGTTCGTGATGAGTGCCTTGAGCGAGACAGGGACGCCGGTATCGGGTGCAGCAGAAGGATCGGCCGCTGCATCGGGTTCTAGTTTTTGACGACGCGTGGAGGACGCGTCTTCGGGGTCTTGTTCTGCGGCCCTTTTGGACATGCTTGATGTTCAGGAAAATAGAGAGGGAGGAAAGGGGCGTTGTGAGAGGGATGGACGTGGATGTGGAATGAGAAAGGGCAAGGAAGACGCTTGAAGAGGTCTTGTTTGTAGAAACCTTGCAAGACTGGAGGAAGGGAATTCGATTGAGTCGTCGCGAAAGTACAAGACAAGCAACCAAGCAACACATCAAGCAGCTCCTCTACATTGTCTACACGAAGACGTTTATCAGAAGAGACTAAGCTAAGGCATCGCTCTTACTAGCAGATGGACCGTACAGCAGAGTTCCGTGCTTATGCCGCCCTCCACGGCCGCGATACCTCCACGCCAAAGCTCGCTCCTGATCGCTCGCAAGATGCCTTCCTTCGTGAAGCCCAGCGTCTGGTATGGTTTCTGAGTGCTGGTTCCATCAGCTTCAAAGCCCTGTCTTTTTTTTTTATGCTAACGAGCGCTTTAGCTAGACCAAATGCAGGATGTGCAACGCTACCTCGACCGTATTCGACGAGCATACCTCAACGCAGCCGATGGCCGTACGCGCGCCAAACCCTCTCTTGCCTCCATCTCTATCGACTCAACAGCTGGTGGCGAAGTTGGCTTCCTGACCGACAAGCAACGCGATGAAATTGACTATGAAGTCAAACAAAGCCTGCGTGAGGCCCTTCGCCATATCCAATCCCTCGAACATGCCGAAGCACAACGACAGGCGCAAGTCGACAAGCAGGGCTTTTTCGCGAAATGGGTGCGTGATCCGGCCGTCGAAGCGGCGCATAAACAGCTTTCGGCGCATCGTGGCGCGATGACCTGGTACCTGAACCATGTCCTTGTACAAATTTCCCAGCAACACGCGACACAACGCGCGAGTCGATTTGAACGCGCTGAGGAGAAGCGACGGCTGGCGATGCCGACGGCAGATCGTGCTCAAAAGCCGACGTATGGATACACGACGGATCCCGCTGAACAGGCTGCCTCTGAGCAAGAGACCGAGGCAGCCTTGCTTGAAACGCTGCTGAGTCCTGCGCAGCTGCAACAATTTGAAGGGGAGAATACAAAGATGATGCAGGCATTTGAACAGGATCTTCAGCAGATTCGTACGACGCAGAGCAAGTTGGGTGAGATTGCCGAATTATCTATGGAACTGCAGCGGCATCTCGAGCAACAGACTGAAGTCACGGATCGGCTCATGGAGGATGCGACCTTTACATCGCTGACGGTGGCCAAGGGCAATGAGCAGCTTGGCCAGGCGCGCAAGCGGAATGCATGGTACACCAAGTTTGTCGTCACCTTTCTGCTCGTTATGAGCTTTGTGCTGCTCTTTTTGGATTACTATGCTTCCTGACCGTCAAAGGCTTCAAGCTATCTGTATATGTACGCGTAGCTCTAGTTGAGGTAGACGATACCGGCATTCAAATACGTCGCAAATGAGACCCAAGCGAGATAAGCATAGCCCACCCATCCAGCACGCTCATCGGCACGCCCCCAATGCTGCTGAAGCTGAAACAACGTTGCCCAGAGACCCATAATATCAGCGAGTGCCAAGGTCCGCTTCTTGTAGCCGAAGAAGAGTGGCATCCACACAAAGTTGAGCACGAGCGAGAGCGTGTAAAGACCGCGTGCGCGTGAGTCGTTGCGAGCGAGATAAGATGCTAGACCCATGCCGGCGTAAAGCGTCGTCCAGACAGGACCAAAGAGCCATGCGGGAGGCTTGCCGGGCGGTTGACGCAAAACGCCGTATTGGTTCTTGGTTTCGGTGGCCGTCAAGAAGCCAATGGCACTGCCGACGGCGACAGGAAAGCAAGTTGCCACATAGGGGTTCTCGAAGAAGATGCTTGGTAGCTGGAAGCTTTGGAGGAAGGACATGACTTGGGTTCGATGCAGTGTGGTGGTGGGAGGTGCGATTTGTGGAGCTGCACGTCGTCATTCTACGCAGGCTTACTTACAATGCGATTACTTGAAATACTGTACAGGAACTTCATATGCGTATACGGAAGCATCGGTGGATGAGCTACAATAGGTCTGTACAGTGCCCATACACATACTATGGAGCTGTCGGATCAGTATCTGCGCAGCTGTTGACAATAGCTGCAGCTCATGATCGACTTGCGCCGGTCGAAAGGATGTCAGGGACGACCACGGTTCTGGCCTTGCCTTGTATCTAGAGGAGCACATCGTAAAGCTGTTGCTTGAGGAGCGTGAGACTGACCCTGGTGCTTGAAACATGACGCCGCGATCGCTCCAAACATGCCCTTCGCGCTAGAAGGCTTCGTCGCGCCAGCTCATGCCCACTACGCGGGCCAGTTGATGTTTCAACAACCAGGCGATGTGGTCTAACGTTTGCTGTTGCTGATAGGATAGATACGCCTGTTCGAGATCGGGCAGATGCATATGAGATGTCTTGAGTGCCAGATCTGGCGGCTATCGCAGCACTGTGGCACATCGGCATCGGGCTTGTAAGCCTGATAACAGTGACAAGACGATTTCATCGACCATCCATGGAGCTTGAGTACCAATGATCAGTATACTGGCCATTGATTACCAGATCCAGAACATGCACAATGAAACTTGTAGTCGAGTTTTGACTTGAGTGCTTCGTGGACCGAGCAGTTTGGGTGGCGTACCCGCGCGTGCGTTTCGACCCGAATAGTGAAAACGTGCGGTGCCGAAATTCAAAAAGCCCACCAGGCGGTCCATGCGCCAGCTCAAACGTGTACGACGTACGTACGTGTACGCTGTACACTGTACAAGGCACATGTAGCGCCGACTAGGCCTTATACCACCTGCGTCGCGGTCAGATGTCTTGTCAATAACTGCTGGGAGCATCTTCTGCCTGGGTTCGTGGCTGTTGAGGAACGAGGCCGCTAGGCTAGCTCGGTCGAAAGCGAAAAACAACCAAAGCAGACCTATGCACGCCGTGATCAAGCGCGTGCCTGTCGCAGTACTATCAATCTCTGGTGCAAACGAGATCCAGCATCTTGTAGCGCAGGGTCTTGGTCGCGCATGCTTGCAATTGTGATTGCAGATAGCTATTGTGGTACGTTCACCAGCCCATGTGCTCCTTCTGCAAGAACTCGGCGCGGCGTTTGACCTCCTTCTTGCTCTTGAAGTGATTGATGATGTGAATGAAGATGCAGCAGATCATGGCGAATAGCTATGTGCTCTGCTTGCCAGTGCTTGGTGAAGGCGTCGACGTCGCGTGCGAGTGGGACAAGGAAGGAAAAGTGGGTGCGCGTGAGGTTTTGATCGAGCGCAGGGCTCTGAGTAGTCAACGAGACCCTTGCACGATTTGAGATCTGTAGCTAAGCCATAGGGACCATCAAGTCTCAGGCCTCCTTGGCTTGGCCTGGTCTGGCAGCTTCGCTAAGCACTCCATTGGTGAGTACTATGTAGCTCCTCACAGCGGCTCCTGTCAAACATTAAGGAGGCGGCTGGTGTCTTGATCACTGCCAATTCACACTGCCCAGCTGATCGTAGCGCGCCCTCCGTCGAGGCCGCATCTGTGAACGGCGAACGGCGAACATTGGAAGCGGTCCGCAATTCTTCCGCGCTTCATCCGCAGCCGCCCTTTTTGAAATGAGGCGCTTCCTGTCAACAGTGTCAAGTTCCTGGAGTTGAAAAGTCACACGGGGCCGGACTATCCGAGATGGCTCCTGTTTCAGATTGCAGTGGTCGAGACTGCCGGCCAAAGACAATTACAACACTCACAAGAGGTGTTAGCTGCTGAGCATACGGCTTCAGGATGTGATAGACTCGTATACGTACGAGCTATAGTAAGGAGGATTGAAGCCAGATGTGATCCGTACAAGAGGAAAGCCTGCTTGACTGACTGTGGGTCGACAGACACCAATGTCTTGTCACCAAGGAGAGCCTATAGGATCCCTTGGGCAACAAGATCTTTGTAAACCTTTTCGCTCATGACATTGCCACTCTCATCCTCCATCTCCACTGCAGCATCGAGCTTCTTACGCTGCTCTGCCTGCTTCTCCTCAATCCGCTTCGACAAGTTGATTGCGTCCTGAATCTGTGTGATTTGGTCATACAAGAGTCCGCCATTCTCAATGCCAAGACAGCGAAGGCCATGCAAATGTCGCGCCTCGTTGAAATGCTTGTCATAGGCGCGTCGGCCGGCATAGGTGTGATTGCCGCAGATTTCACAGCTATACTCGACACCAAGTCCATGCAGTCGCCAAAGCCAAAAGGGAATCGGCTTGCCATCCCAGCCAAGCGGCAACTTGAGCGGATTGTAAACCTTGTCACCGGCACCATTCTCCTCATCATCGTCGCGGCCGTCGTCGTGCATATCGTGATCGGCGCCTGGTGGCGGTCGTGCTGTCGGCGGTGCTTGGAAGGCTGATTCTTGCTCTTGAAGCCATTCGCGATCTGTCAGGGTTTGTTTTCGGACGACATTGGCACGCGTTGCTTGCTTGATGCTGCTGAATTTGACGGCGAGTTTGTGAATGAGAAATTCACGCCGCGCAAGTGCCAGCTTGGATACATCGTCTGCTCCGCTTGTTGCATCCGTCGAAGTGACATTGGCCTGCTTTGCCAAGCCGGCTTTGTGCTTTTTAGAGTTGAGATGTCCATCGTAGACAGTCTGCTTGGCATACCGCTTCTGGCAAATAGCACACCAGATCCCCTCTTCCTCATTGCTTTCTACATTGGCGCCCGCCTGAAGTGCCACCTTGCCTTGTTGCAGCGCTTCGTCAAAGTCCTTGTTCATCGCGTCAAGCACTGAATCGTGAACGTCAAGCGGCACGGCGCGTTTGTAAAAGGAGACGAGATAGGCGAGCAATGCTGATAGATAGGCGCCATAGGCTAGATCTTGCTTCACCGCCGCCGGGAAGGCCTCAAAGTCGTCAAACACTTCCAGATAACGCGTGTAGGAGATGGGCCGATTGCGCTTTAGGTTGCAAAAATCAGCATGCAGTTTGTTGAGATCGAAAAACCGGCCGTAGCCTTCTTCGCCGCTAAAGAGTCTCGCAATCTTGTCGTCTGGTGAGATTTCGTCCTCTGGATCAGGGAGATTGATTGCATAGTGCGCTGCAAGATCTTCAACGCGCTCACTGGGATATCGACTGTGATGGTCGCGAATTTGTGCATATTGCTCGTAGAAGCCCTCGAGACCCGCGCCGGGCTGCGTTGCCGCTTGCTTGGAGACGCCGAGTGCCGCAGTCTCTTTGGCTCTCGTTCCGTCCACATCGTCGTACAGCGCCTTGAGTGTATGTGATCGCACTTGAATCAGCTCGAGAAAGTCGGCAACTTCGTGATCGAGCTGGAGCTGGTCTTTGATGGTGCGCGGATGATGGAGTAGCCGGTCCGAAATGGCCTGCTCGAGCCGCTCGAGCTCTTCATGGAGGCTGCGTTGACGCTCTATCGTCGATTCCATATGGCTGACGTCTGATGCATGCGTTGTCGGTCACGTCGTACACGACGCGCAAACTTGTAGGCTCGAGCGCTTATTGGCAAGGCACGAGCAAGGTCAAGAAACGAAAGATGAAGAACGGCATTATCTACAACGGTTCTATGTGACTCTCGGTTGTCATTCTTCACCAGGACAACGCTTAGGACGCGACCTTGCAATGAAAGAGAAAAGAGAAAAAAGGTTCCAAGTCATCAAGATGACATAGAGAAGAGGGTTCCAAATATTGAGTGAATGGCATGATCGGCGCTACAAACGGATATCTTTGGTAAAAGGCAAAAGATATGTTCTTTTTGGCGCGCCGTGCCTAAGGAGGTGAAGGGAGGGCGGGGGGTTGTGGTGTGGTTCTTATACACCGGCTGAAGAAGATAATCGCACGCCCAATTGCAAATAAGAGAGCCTTGCTACTCAACGGCTATAGCTATTGCAGTCCTTGACTGAGCTTACCAGGGCTCTGTCTCGTGCTTATACAACCAGTCCCCGCTGTATTCCTTGCGAGTATTCTGCCGAGCAATCCTGTAGCGATCACATTCGTTATCTGGGAAGTAAACTCCGGTGAACCGTCACAATGAAATTGTCACGGAAAAGTCTCTGCGAGCAGACAAGCTCAGATGTTGCATCGTTCCGATCAGTATACATGGACAACTCTAGTATGTGTCTGTTGATGCTGTTTGCGACTGATCGTCGTCTCGCTGGCGAGGCGTATGCGCAATATGAAGTGCACTGCCCGTCGATGTCTTGGCTGTCGTCCGTCTCCATAGTTGCTTTGCCTCGCGATGCTTGGCAGATTGCAAATCAGCCACTAGTCGTTCTCCTGTTCTTTAGTGGCTGCACTATCTCGGTGTATGGGCGCGAATTTGGGTCTTGACGTTCGAAATCGGTCGGCCATTAGAAGCTCGTCGACTGTATCTTAGTGTCGAGATTTATGCTGATTGAACAGACATCTCAATTCCTGTAAGATGAGCAGGACTTGTAAGCCTCCTTCGAAGCTTCTCATTTCATGACGGGTGGTCGCTTCTACCTCGTAGTTGCAATGACTCCAGGCAGCAGACCGCGATCGGTATGAACAAGTGGCCGAGAAGATGGACTCAGGATTCAAAAGCGGTAGACAGACGTAATCACGCATCCGAGAAAATAAGTAGTGGATTCGATAGATTCTTTACAACAAGCGTTCTGAGAGATTGCCCAGCGGTCTCTGGCAGCGCACCATAGTGCAGAGCTATTGCTTCTGAGTCTTGGTAACAGCTTGTGCGCTCAAGCAAGCGGTCGCTCAGCTTTTGTTTCATTACTTCTCGGAGATCGTGTCCTCCCGACCCTTGCCTCGGAAGAGCCACTTGCCCTGCACTGGTCAGCTTGGTGTGCGCAACATATCTGAACAGTATACCTCAGTCGCGTTGGCGATGTAGTAGAGACCGACGGGCACAGCAATGCCCCAGATGGCAGCTTGTCTTGTCGACTTTGGTGTCCAACGGAATGTGCGGTAGAGCGAATGCCGCATTTCCACCCATTTCTCGATTGCAGGATCTGACACGTCAGCAATAGACCAGAGTAGAGTGAGATGCATACCCTTGTGAAGTGTCTCTCCCATGTCTGGCGCTTTCCTGTGATGTCGACGGTGTTTGGTGCTAGGTCGCGCTGAAGTCGCTCAGTCAATGACAGTCGCTGCACGAAATAGCCGAACTGCGACCCCCATGCAAACGAGCACAATGCGATTGTCCTCAACAGTGCATGATATGGACGCTCTGATGCTCAACCTCCAGGATACATCCATACAACCCGAGCTGCACAATGAACGATGCAAAGCATGTCAAGTTCTTCAGCATGTGCAAAAAGATGCTACCACATCAATATGTCTCGAACGATCTCAACCAGATGACAATGTCCTTCTTTACAGCTGCTTCGCTTCATTTGCTAGACCATAATGTGGTAGAAAGACAAGAAGCTATTGACTGGGTCTATCTTCACCTCAGAGATGGCGGCAAGGGCTTCAGAGGCGGTCTGAATGCCGAGCTGCCAAGCACGTCGTCCGGAGCTACCTACGACCCCTTCCACTTGCCAGCAACCTTCTTTGCTCTGCAACTCCTGCTCACCTTGAAGGATGACTTGAAGCGCTTGGACGCAGATATCATCCTCGCTGAGCTCGCCGCTCTTCAGCTGCATGATGGCTCCTTCCCCTCTGCAGAGGGCATCCTTGATGCAGACACACGCTTCACGTTCATGGCCTTCGCCATTCGATACATCTTTCAACACGTTCTGCAAAGAAGGTGTACGACTACCTTCAATGTAGCGAAAGCACTAGTGTTTGTCGAGGCGTGTCGCAACTTTGACGGCGGCTTTGGCGCGTGTCCAGGTGCCGAGTCACACGCCGGCTTGACGTGGTGCGCCATTGCAGCGATTCATCTACACGACCCTCACATGGTGCTCAAAGACTTGCCAGCCTATCACGACACGACACGCTGGCTCTTGCAGCGACAGAATGCTGATGGCGGCTTCAACGGTCGGCAGGGCAAAGAGAGCGACGTTTGCTACTGCTTTTGGGTTTCGGCAAGCTGTCACATGCTAGGCGTCGCCGATCTGATTGATAGACCGGCACTAGAGGCGTATCTAGAGACTTGTGTCACGCCGTACGGTGGATTTGGCAAGGCGATCGGGGCGCCGCCAGATCTGTATCACGCCTATCTTGGTGTCTGCGTTGCGAATGGAAGCATTTTTGAAGCGTCGACTGTGGCTGTCGCATTGTCTTTATCTCAACAAACAATGGATCATCATCTTGTCATGTCTGCATCAGTCCAAGGAAATAGCGGCGACCGAATTTCTACAAAGTGACACGCTTTGGTTCAAACTGTACTTTACAGTTGTCAGAGCAAGTCTGGGGCAGAGTTTGACAAGATACTGCGAAAGCCCAGATTTTTTGGTTAGCAGCCGTCTCATGAGGCTACGGTAGACGCATGAAGTTGCCATGGTCAGCCATATCTTGCACTCGTATCGCCGATCGCCGATCCATTCGGTCAATCGCTGATCTCTTGTCCTGCAAAACAGACGTTCATTCAACGGAGGACAGAGGTGGCAACTCGACATTTTCAAAGCGCTTCGAGACGACACGGCGAATCTGCTCAGCCAGATCTTCAATCGTCGTTGCAGCATCCAGCTTTTGCCAGACCTCTCCACCTTGCGCTGCCATCTCGGCGAAAGTCTTGCGCACTTGGCGCTGTAGATCGGCTTTTTCGTAACGCTCCTCGCCAAAGCCACCACGCTGCGCTGCCGCCTCTTCCGACAAGTCGAGAAAGAGAACAAGGTCTGGTGCCGGAAGACCGATATCGCAAGCGCGGCACCACCTGGCATCAAGACCTTTGATGACGCTAAAGGCGGACCCTGAGTAGATGTAGCGATCTAGCACTAGTGTGACGCCCCGTTCAATGTCATGCCGCATCGCTTGCCTGTCGTTAGCTTGATAAAATTTCGTTGATGGCATACTCGGCCTCCCAGCGATTCGCAGAAAATAGCAGATGAATAGCGCGATCGTCAAGCTCAGTAGTAGACGTCAAGTATGCATGAATCATCTTGCCAATGGTTGTTGTCCGATCCGGAAACTTCATAAGCTTGCACGAGCCTGGCTTGTCTGCATTCAGCGCATCGACAAGAAGCTGGCATTGCGTTGATTTGCCCGAGCGATCGAGGCCTTCTACGACAATCTGCAGTCAGCCGGATTCTATGAAGCAAAGACCTACGAGCTTCCCTCGGCCTGATGGCTGCCGTGAATCAGAAGACATGTTGCCGGTGTTGTTGTCTTGCGATCGTCGCGTCGTTCAACACAAACGCGCACAAAGACGCGTCAAACTCACAACGTCAATTGCCACCCAATCCTACCCACAAGGACAAGTGCTTTAAGCTTCATGAAATTCTCTGCTACAGCTATCCTCTGAGATGCACACAACGAGCTCATCAGCTATCTGAAATCTTTCATGTCTACGAGTACAGCGCTACACGCTTTCCCGCCATTCTACGCTTGCTATCTGCTACGCTCGCTCAAGCCAAGATATACCAACCGGACTTATATCGGCAGCACACCCAACCCCGCTCGCGTTCGTCAGCTAGATCCTCATGGCTCTCGCTGATAGACTAGCGTATTAGGCAGCATAATGGCGAGTTGACAGCTGGTGCGAAAAAGACATCGCGCTATCGGTAACGACTTGAATGCTATTGACTTGGCTAACAGCAAGACCATGGGAAATGGTGGCCATCGTGTATGGTTTCCCATCTCAGGTGGCTGCCCTTCAATTTGAATGGGCTTGGCAGAATCCGCATCTTTCGAGACAAATGTCACGCAAGGAACCCGACGAGACAGCGGCTGCTGTTTCTGGATCACCGTCGAAGCGTCGACGAGCCGGCAGCACGCCACCCACTTCAGCAACCAAGTCCAGCCCCGCCGCCGCACGACGCGGTCCCAAACTCAACGTCGCCTCACAACTTGCAAACTTGCACAGAATGCTGACACGCAATGCATATCGACGTTGGCCACTGCACATCAAGGTGTTTCATGCCGATGTATGGTTGACTTGGGAGAAACAGTGCGGACTCCATCGGCCGCCGACATCCAAGCTGCCGCCCCCTATAGAGCTTTCCGAATGGATCACAGCGGAGCTTGATCTCGCTCGACTGATACCAGGCGATCCGAATGTGCCGGACCTGCAAGCAGAAGCGAGTGATACGGAAGGTGCGTCGCAAACTGGCCGACGCAAACGCGCATCAAAGGCAAAGGACGCCGACAAAGCACGGCAGCCAGTGTCGCTTGTGCAAGGCGGCATTCCGTCACTTGATGTGCTCGATCGGCCGATGCAAGCGCTCGCTGCTTCGCAACTCCAGCAGCTCGCAATCAAAGTGCCATCGTGTACCGTCTGTCGGCAGAGAATTGATCTGTCACCGGCCAAGATGCACGCGCAAGCTTTGGTCTGTCCAAATTGTCAAGCCGCTGCACATCTTCCCTGTCTCGCGACAAGCTTTCTGAAGCAAGAGTCCGTCCTACTTGACGCGCGCAACTGGATACCCGTGCAAGGCCAATGCCCATCATGCAAAGGCCAACTACAGTGGCCTGCGCTGGTCAAGGCAGCCGCTTTCCGTCGACAAATGCAACAGGCCGGTGCCAATACGCTCGTCGAGTTGGATGAAGCGCTTTCTTCTTGTACAGACGAAGCAGATGGTTTGTCTGACTCGCCTAGTGATGATGGCAGTGTCTCGAGCGCGACAAGCGCTCTGGGAAAACCATCAAGAATGGTCAAAAAACCGAGACAATCTCGTCGGGCGTCTCGCTCGCCGAGCTTGAGAGGTGCGGATTTGTCTCTCATTCTAGAAAGCGACGGTGACCTGCCTGCTGCCGGTGAAAAGGTTGTTGCTGCGACGCGCGTGCGTAAAGCGCGGCCTGGCACGACAATCGACTTGTCTGGCTTGCCAACCAAGTGAACGATAGCCATCACGGCTTCCAAGTTTACGCGTGGCGCAGCGCAAGACAGATAGAGCTTGTACGAAGATAAGTGAAAAAGAGTAAAGAAGAAACCTAGCGACGCCTGCCAGTCGAGCCCGAGGAATTGGTCATGCCCTCCAGTTCCTGCTCAGCCGCCTTGTTGGCCAGATGAGCCGTTTCCAAGTCTCGATTGAGTCGGTCACGCTCACTAATCAGGTGTTGTTCCCAAGCCCTGAAGCGCGCCTCTTCCACCTTGACCTGCTCCGTGAAGCGTTTCCGCAACTCTTCCTCTTCCTGCCTAAACTTGGGGTTCTCCAACTTGCGTGCCTTGGCTTCACCAAACTTGCGCGTCTCCATCTGAGAGGCACGATAGACTTCATAGTGTCCTTCTTCCGTCGTCGAAATGAGATCGAGCATGTGCGTGCGAATCAGCAACGATCGCAACTTCTTAAAGTCACAGTGGTCGTCATTTTCGACTTCGGCGACGCCCCAGCTATACTGACGTCCCTTGACGACGCGTCCATCTGCCGTCTGGACGTCCTTGTCGGAGCCAATCACGGCATACGGCATGGCATTCTTGAGTACTTCGGCGTGTTCAGCGGCAGGAGGGTCGTCGCTATCGATTGGCGGCGTAAAGACTTGAATACCCTGTGCCTCGATACAAGCACGAATCCGGTTCTTGAAGCGTGCGAGGTCGTTGGGCGTCAACGTGTCGGCTTTCGCAATGATGGGGATCAAATTGACGCGTGAGCCGAGTTTCTTCATGCATTCAATGTCGAGTGATTTGAGGGTATGCCCTGTAGGTCGTAAAAAATAGAGACAGACGTGGACACGCATGTCAATCTTGGTGCCACGTTGCGGCTGTTGCTCCTGACGCATGAAACTCTCATGTTGATCATCGAGAAATTCGACAATGGGCTGCCAGGCATCGCGATTGTTGACATAGTCACCAAAACCGGGGGTATCCACGACATTGAGGTTGACTTTAAAGTTCTTTTCCTCCAATTCGGCGCGTGTCAGCTCGATCTCCGTGGTCTTTTCAGAGGAGCGCGTGTGACGCTTGCGGTGGTCTTGGTAGGACTTGATGGTCGTGCTGAAAAGCGTGTTGAGCCAGGTGGTCTTGCCGAGGCCAGATTCGCCTGAATAGGATTAGTATCTGATTCAATGGAGGCATTAAACGCGATGGGGTAAAGCATACCTGCGAGCATAATAGTCAGGTTGGCGCCCTTCATGGAGATGATGCGGTGACGCTGATTGGGGAGGGAGGCCAACCCGATGTTGGGCGGCGCGACATCTGGAGAGCCCATGTTGAGATGTTCTTGTGCTTGCTTTAGCTATTGATGGGGTGAGATGTGGATGTGGATGAGGAGGTGTGTTGTTGTCGTTTGCTTGTTTGCGCCAGAACCACAGTCTACAGGTACAAGCAGGCAGGGATCACTATGCTTGGATGCTTTGATATGAGTCCTACGATGCCAAGATAGCAGGACTAGAAGATACTCGTCCGCATGTCATACTCCTGCCGCCAGCAGACCTCCTCTGCATACCCGTCATTGCCCAATCGACACGCCTCGTTGCATGTATATACATTCAGCACGCCAAAGTCCAGAGACCCAGGCTGGGTCTCGTCCTGTCCAAGGAACGAGATGGCCGTCGGCATGACTTGAAACTCGAGTGAACGAGCAGCGCCACAGAGGCATGCGGGGATCTCCTTATCTGCCAATTGGTGTGCATCCGCAATCCAAAGCGCCGCTTCGTGTGAGCTTGACAGCAACTGCTCCGTGCGATAATAGCGCAAGACTTGCTCTGGTGCTTTTTGTAGCCGCTTGTTGAATTTGTAAAAGGCGCCATCGCCCTTCACCTTGACGTACTTTTCACTGCCATCGTTGTCGACCAACAGACCCTTGTGCTTTTTGTCATCTTTACTCGAAGCGCCATTACTGCCGCTTGCATCTTTGGGCTCTGCCTCCGAGACGATCTCATACATCGGAAACGTCGCCTCTTCTTCCCCATCGTCCTTCTCCTTTCCTTTTGCATCAGGCATGGGATGCAAGTCTGTCGACGTCGATTGCGCACGCAGCACTCTGATACTCGGCGACCAACCTTGTTTTGCACACCGCCCATCCGCACATGTCATAAGATAAACCACGCGCATCCAAGCATGCGGCCTTGCATCACTTTCCGGTGCAAACAATTGTAGCAAGAGTCGCATGCGCGTCTTGCAGACCGGGCAGAGAAGGCGAGCATCGTCGGCTGCAAGACTTGGGATGCTGCGAAGTTGTGCCATGGGCCCGCCGAGTCGAGAGATGGTGGCATCGGTGAGGGTCGCGCGGATGTACTTCTTGCCGATGGGTTCGGCGTAGCCTAGGAAGACATCTCTACCTGGTGCCATGGCGCTCTGTATGAATTGTATAGGTAGGTACTAGCCCGGTCTTGTCGCCTTGTTCAACTTTTTTCTTTTGGACCATCTGAAGCGGGGGAGAGTGTGCAGCTATGGCCCACTAAGGAGCTATCAAGGTAGAGCTGAGCAGATGCTAAAGCTCGAAGGCTGGGTACCATCGAGACACATGAATATGTCTGACTTGACCTTACTACTTCGTCGTGCTTCTAGGCTATTGAAAATGTGCTCTCTGAGGAGATCAGTAGAGACTTGTCAAAGTCGGCCATCAGAAACTGGGCATGTCAGGACAAGCTCGAGAGCAGACGCCAGTACATTCAGTTGCTAGTGCAATCAAGCCAATGATGACGATGTCTCCAGATTGACTGCACCGAGAATTTGCATTGGGCGCTTGAGAAAGGAAACCGTGTGCCAGAGAGTGAAGGCAGAGAGTAGGATCCGTGCCTTGTGAAACGGTAAGCAAGGCCGCCAGACAAGCCCAGAGAGCCCATCACTCGACAGGCTCAATCTAATCCAGCCAGTCCAGCAAGACCTCCATGCCATCGCCCTTCAACACACTGCCACATACTACCTCAATGCCCTCACCAGCCAACGTGACCTTTTCACCACGCTCAGCAAGCCAATCAAGTGCTTGCTCGCCGCCAGCACCGTTGCCTTCTCCCTCTGCCATCGTTTCCATCCTGACAGCCCCCGTCATACCCAGCCGTATCGCCTCAATCGCTTCTTCAAGAACACGCCTGACACCTTGCTGATCCAACGCCGTGAAGAGATCTGCCTTGTTGGCCAACACAAGCATCCTGTCTCCCTCAAGACCCTGCGCGCGTGCCTGTGTCAACGTCATGAGGAATGCTTGCGCCACCGATGCAGCCTGTCGTGCAACCGTCGCGGCGTCCAGCACAAACACGACTTGATGCCAACGTGCGCCACGTAACTCGCTTTTTGATGAGGAGAGGTATACCAATCCGCGGAGTTTCGGATGGCCGGGGACATCCACGAGTCGCACGGCGCGACTGCTGCCCGGAAGGTGATAGGGTGCGCTATGGGCGCGTTGCGAGGTATAGGTTGGCTTCACTTCCGTATGCGCATGCGCTAGTTTGCTGAACAGCACTGTCTTGCCTGATGCTTGGGGACCTGTCAGGACAAGCAAGGCAGGCTGGGTCGTCAGCGGGTTACGAAGGCCTTGCTGCGTTTGTAGAAAGAAGAAGGCTGCGGCGAGCACGGCGGCAAGGACCAGCGTCGAGAGGGCGAGAAGCCAAAAGGCGACCATGTTGAAGACTCTGGCTGTGCTAGATGCTGGCTGTAGAAGGATGCAATGCTCGCTCAAGTAGTCACCGTGTTAAGAAAGTGATGCGGTGTCGTCGCGTCTCAAGAATCAAGAAGCAAACAGACGCAGACTTTGGCAACTCGTTGAGGAATGCTCTGACAGCTACATGCTTTCTCGATGGGGCAAAGGGTATATCCCGTGCATGTATCTATCTATACGGGTCCTATGCTGGACCATTGCTGGTACGCTCGCTTCGATTCGCCTGAGAAGCTATCGCGCGACGTGGTCCAACCTTGATCGAGCTGCCATTCATCACGCTTGTTTCCATGCTTGTTCTCGACGCCATGTCTGCCTGTTGCATCCGCGGTTTAGACTTGACTGTCATTCATGCTGCCGCAGCTTGCTTGTGTGCAACGCTCGATGAGCTTGTCGCGCCGCCTCATCCTCGGTACGGTGGTCCGCCGCTGATGGAGCTATCGCCCGATTCTTGCACCTTGCTAGCGTCTACCGCATGTCCTTCTGCAGCAGGATCCAGTTCTGTCTTGCCTGTTTTGAGATCATCTGGCTTTGGAAGCTGCGTGTTGTCGACGTTTGGGGCAATGTGCTTGGACGCCTCACGTTCGTGCTGAAGCTTTGTGTCAGACATACTGTGAGATGTAGGTATGAATGAAAGGAAAGATGCTTGACATGGACAGCGGCTTTTATACGTGATGAGTACATGACTGCTTGAGATTGTCGTCGGTGACATCAGAGTCTCATCTCGATCGATCGGTGCAACGAACCGCGACACTTGCGCAAGTCATCGGGCGGAACACCCGCGGCAGCTGCACAAAGTGCATCTACACGCTCTAGGTCTCGACTCTCGAGTGCTGCGGAGACATCGATGAAATACGGCCCGCACGAGGCTTCGATAGTAGCTCAGGCAGCAACTGTAGGACTAGGGCTTGATTGTTGCTTCGTCAGTGTCTTACATGCACGGCATGCTCTTCAGTCGGTCAGCCTCTCTTCACATAGAGCTGCTTTCACGGCCGTACACATCTGGTACGAGTCTGGCGACGGCGGCTATGGCCAAGCTAAGCAGAAGACTGTCGCTGAATGATCATACTTGCGTGCAAGCTTTGACTTGTACGTCTGGCTTGAGATGAGTACTTACCTTTAACACTTGCGACCACCGACAAAAATTCAAGATCGCTTTACGATTTGTGCGCGCAAATACAAGCTACATAAGTTACTCACTGGTCGGAAAGTGCACGCATTTATGGAACTTAATGACGATCAAGTACTTCAAACGAATACCAGAATAAGACGTTTGCCGTCAGCCGCGGCCATAAATACAATAGGCCTGGTCAGCAGTCAGGCAGTCGCATTCGTCCCGGCGATCGCACGCAATGTCGTCAATGCTCATCCAGTTCGACACAGCCAAGTGATAGGTCTCTCGTGGAAACCTGGCTTCGAATCGTTTCTGGACATCTTCAATTGAGCATGGAGCTTCACAGTTGTCCGCGCCATGCTCTACGCCTTCTTTGTAAATGCGCATGATGCCGAACAGATATCCACACTTGCAATACGTATCTGTAGACTGAATGGACTGTGGAGAGATACAAACGCTTGAATCGGCTAGACAAGGGTCCGGATTGGCGGTGTACTCCTCCCAAACTTTTGCGATGGAAGTGTTTTCGAATGTGCCGTCCCTGATGCCGTCGTCTAGCTGCGCTTTGGCGTACTCGCGAATTCCGCCGCGACAATAACCCTCGCACGATTGTTCGGCTGTTGTGGTACTTAGATATGGATTCTGAAAGTGTTGACCAGTTGCAAACAAGTAATCGTCTTCCAAGCGGTATGATATACGCGCACACCTCCTTGAAGAGGCATGCACAGAAACTGGCGAATGCCACTCGAAGAAGAATAGCAAAGCAGCATGTGCGACCACAAAATAACTTGGACTGTTTCGTCCGCCACGAATTCCCATGAGTATGGACCAGTCAGTACGCAATCAGCAATAGTTGTATCTGTGTTGGACAATTGTCTTCTACTTAGCAGTTCTTAGCGTCTTGTACTTGTTCTTATCATAAACCCTGCCACACTCAATCCGCATCTGCGAGAATGGGACTGGGAATTGCAAAATCAGCTGCAAGGGTGAAGATCGGCATAAATATGCTCATCGATTGATAAGTCTATTGAAATTTTGCAAGATATGTGACCAAAGCATGCTCTCCCGAGCATCTGGATCTTCAGCAAGAGATCTTTTTACTAGCTCCGCGATAAGGAAGCACATTGGTGACTGTTTCGTCGAGGGCTCGATACACGGAAGAAACACGCTGCGTGACTCACAACGTTGCAATCTTACAACGTCAGGAGATGATAGGCGCCCTCAGTCGTATCACTCTCTCTCAAGAGTCAGGATACAGCATCGAATGGAATTGAATCCAAGCAGAAACTCTGAATTTGCTTGCTCGCAGTCAAAACAGACAAGTACAGTCCTTTTTCTCGATTCCCACAAGAGTTGCCTGCCAGAGCTTGCAATTGAGATTTAACAAAGCGCCCAACACGGAGCCAGAATAGATAAAGATGAGCATGAGTTCTCTAATTGTGATGATAGGGCTCTTTCTATCAAAGAGACTTATCCTATGGCAAGCATCTTCTTGGATTGGCCTTCTACATTTTGCTTCGATGAAAGGCGTCTCTGCACACAAATGTGCACGAATCTCGTACGTACTGAATCAAGATTACCAACAAGATCTCGGTGAGCATTTCCGATACGCTGACGAATCTGAGTGGGGATACGATATCCCTCACAAGAAGGGTGTAACATGCTCGAAGCATTGCGAGTCCCAATCAGCGATCTTTTCCCAGCAAATCGTTGCAATTTCTCCATCTAAGGCTGCAGGGGTGGAAGTACCCACAAACAACTCGTTCAGTCAGATTTGGGCACAGTACATCAAAGATCCTGATCCTTGCCATGGTGAAGATGGCTTATGTATCAGCTGGTCCTTTGGTCAGTCAGAATACGGCAGCTGTAAGTGCAGCTTGGTGATATCTCTCATGCGAGTTCACAAGTCCGGCTCCCGAGTCGTGGAAGGCCAGCCATCGGCGACGTGTTCGATCGACGAAGTCAAAGCTCGATTTGAAAAGCGGTTCCCGCCTAATGTCTATGGGTACACTTACAGCAAGTACTGGAGCCAGCGACATGTCCATTGTGGTAGGAAAGCAGGCGCATGCGATTGTACCAGCTTATCCAGTATGCATTGTTGGTGGGACCCTCGGCATGCAGACAGTCTTTATGAGAGAAAGATGACGCGTTGATCGACCGTGGAAGACTGAGCATTTCGACTCTCAAGTGGGTCAAATTGCTTTGAAACTTTAAGAAGATTACGCCCGCGGCAGTAAAAGCTAGCGTGTGTGCCGTCACTAGATCAAAATTATCCATAAGCTATATTTCTAACAATATTGCGCGAAGTCTTGTAATGTGAATTGCTTTGATGGTGATGTACTGCGGAAGCATCCTTGAACAAACTGCATATATGTTTAACGAATGACAAAGATCCAATTAAGGTACATTGTAGACGGGAAAGGACATCGGCTTTTGGGTGGAGAATAAGGTAGCCCGTGAGCAAGAATGGGCCATAGAAGCGAGTTGCCAAAATTCATGTACCTTCTTATTTGCTTGAGTAGAGCGACAGTGGATACTCTGTGTCTTGCTACAGACTACACCGTTAGAAGTTCTGCAATAGATTGACTGTTGGGATCTTGGGCTATAGCAAAGACGACATGGCCACTAATATACTGTCTTCAGAGGTTCCAGCTGCAGGTTTTTTTTGTCAATGCATATATAGATGCCATCGGGTGTGGAAGAGCGTCCTCTTTGCATCTATTTCATCAGACTTCTGAGGGGCGACCTTCGTGGCTATTTCGTGTTCTGTCGGTTCGTCTGTTTGTTGCGGTTGGAGTAGGGTTCCGGATTCTTTTCGAACCGAACCAATCAGTGGGCAGACAGGATTGTGATATGAAGCTCCTCGGCCTCACCAGAGTGCGGAAAGTACCTTTGGTGAGGTGCACGTGGGAACCGTACGCAAGCCCGGGCATGATGGTTTGAGGTGTTTGAGCTCGAACACAAACCAAACAGGAACTGTGCTTATGTTTGCTGGAACGCAAACATCTGGGCAAACCGCCCTGCAGCTGCCGCGTCAAACACAACTCAAACACCTGGGCCGTGCACGGACCTTTAGTATTTCCCCAACAACACAACTAATCTCATAGGTCTCCAAATACTGATGAGTGTATGCGCTGCTAGCTATAGATTGTTGAGTGAGCCTCAAGGCAAGGTGTCCGTGGGACAACTGAAAGCAGTCACAATGTGACCTACCCCTGAGCTTCAAAGATTGTTATAAGGAGCCGTCCACCGCCCCAACCTAGTTCTTTACAAGTA
>QXDR01000448.1:0-49279 GCA_003717165.1 Protomyces inundatus
AGAGATCGTCTCCTGGAAGGGCGTGAAGCACCCATTTGGAGGAGTCGACCAGTGCGAGTGCAGAGATCAGAGGGTATTGCAATTCGATGGCTTGCATCAAGGTCGTTTGCGTGGTACTCGATGGAACGGGGTCGCGAAGAGCCTGAGTAGCGCTTGTAAGACCTTGATGCACCATATTTGATGTGGTGGTCATTATCAAAGCCATTTGTCTACAGGCAGACACACACGAGTCGCGTGCGCTTTCAAAGACCACAAACGCTCATCTGTTTGCGCCGATTGCGCTCCATGCTATGGCGGCTATAAGACTACCAGGCTGAATTTCTTCTTTCCTTTCCATATCCTTTATACTGCCATGGCGGCCGATAGCCTACTTGCGCACGCTGCGCTCGTCACGCTGCCTGTAAGCAGCAGACCATGCTCTTTTGGTGTGTCTAACCTACGCAGTTAGAGCTGGTCGAAGCCATCTTTACCTTTGCAAGCGCAAAAGATTTGCTGATGCTCATGTCTGTCTGCAAAGTCTACCACGACATGGCCCGGCGCATGATTGACGCGCGCATTCGTGGAGCATTAACAGGCCCGCGGGCTTTTCAGTGCATTTTCGGTAAAGATGGAGCACATTGACAAGAGCCATGCTAATAAGACTAGAATCAAGTCAGCCACATGAGACGGGCCATACCCAATTTCTCCAGTATATTGATCAGCCGTTGCCATACTGTGCGGCGATTCTTCAGCGCAAAGATTGCACTTGGCTCGTGTTTCGGAAAGTCATTGAGAGCCGCTATAGCTTCTCCCTGCAGGAAGACACCTTCATCCAGCTTATGATTCATGCAAACCTGGTGGAAGCGGAAGTTGGCGTACGGCAGAGGTTGGCAGGTATCTTGCCCATCGTCAAGAGCGCTTATGTGCGCATCAAGCGACAGACCATCAACATTGAGCCAGGCCAACTCGGTGTTCTACAACTTGCTGATCAGGTCCACTTAATTTATCGTCTCATCAAAGCGGAGGTCAATGAACACACTTGGTCATACTTGATCGAGGTTTGCACACTCCTTACGTTCAATGCACATGCTGACAATAGTATCAAGCTTTGGTCATAGACACTGCCAGGCTGCTCCATGAGATTGAAACGTACTCGGCCCGCGGCCATACTGCGATTATTTTAAGGCCGACAGCACCCTAATGCGTTGCCTTGCTTGCATTCTGCCGCTCGATGGCTGCCTGAAAGAAGTTGTTGTCCGAGATTGAAAACCTCACCCGTATCAGCAATCAACCTATGTAGCGGATATTGCGATCTAGAAATGACTATGTCCTCTCATCCAGGCACCTAGGTAGTCACTCGAATATTGCAAGCATCGACCCGTGGACGGACGCGTTTGCGCCCCATCTTCTTGGCCATCTGAAAATACACCCTCAAAAAAGAGAGGACGGCGCACTGACCACACTTGACCACCCAGCGCAGCTGCCCTAAACAATACGCTCCTCGGCCCATTTGTGATCGCGCAGAAGACTAGATCGCCAGTCTTTGGCTACTCTGACTTTCTGCTCGAAGCTGTTAACCAATGAGACAATATGACAGCGGGCGCCATGTCTCTTGCTGAGCTACCGGTACGCGCCACGCTCCTGACCATCAACTCAATCTGATGATTCACAGGCAGAGGTCCTCGACGATATCCTGCAGCAAGTCAATGTAAAGGAGCTGGTGCGCTTGAAGGTCCTTTGCAAGACAGTCAGCTTAGCAACGGATGATGTTCTTGTGCGACGCGGCAAGGAACTGCTTGGCGAGCACATGGCGTGCATCTACGTGACGCGTACGATCTAGACGTGGTCTAAGTCCCTCTTCTGACAGCAGAATCGCGTCTATTTGACCAGGATCAGTCATTCACAACTCAGAAGTGTACAAGCCGCTGCTTTGCCGCCATTGAAAAGACACCTGCTCAGGACTGGCTCGACCTCCTATCTCGCAGCGCTGCCACCTGGTACTCATTCGCATCAAAGGAAGACACTTGCGTCATTGCTTGTGGACCCTTTGGATTCATGTCTGTCGCTGTCGATCTCTTGGCTGGACCCGCGTACCATCAGTCCTTGTCGACGCCGTTTGTGGCGGACGTGAATGTACGCTTCGATCGCAACACCATCAAGCCAGCGCAAAGTGAGCTCGGTGTGCTCCACATTCGAGAGGCAGTCGACTTGATCTATCGCATGGTTAGCGAATCGGGCGGTTCTGGTGCCTGGGCATGCAAGATCGAGGTGGGTGTCCCCTTTCTTCCCGACTTGGCTCACCTCAGTTGATTGCACTCGTGGTCAATACGGCCGAGCTGCTATCATGCTTGGAGAAACGCGAGACTGAAGCGACGCGGCTTGTGCTTGTACAGCCCGTCTATTTCCTTCATGGCGTCTCAAACCTTTACATTCGTTAAGCAAGCTTCACACCACGACGCAAGACGAGTGCATGCTTTCTGCAGAACGAGTGGGCACTGAGCCGTGGCGTGAGCGTGTAGATGCTATCTTATGGATTTGCTTGACCATGAATGGAAGCAGCCGGCGGGTCGGCGACCAACCCAGTGAAAGGTTGCCGAGGAGTCGGCGAGGACAGATACGGAGACACCCTTCAGCGACAGAACAAGGTTCATGAGTGTATCATCCTAGTCAATCTCAATGCATGATGTCTGAAGCCACTGGGCTTGACTCTCAGGTGACCCCTGGCTGTTCATGAGTTGCACTCGCCTCGGAATTATTTGTTCGGGCTCATGTGCAATTTTGCATTTGCGTATGCGATGCGATGCAACCTCTGAATCGCATACGTATCGCATACGCCAAAAGTCGCACAATGATCCTTGACCGAGCTCGTGACTGCGCCATCAATCAACATGACAGACCTTGACAGTAGTGGTATGATAATACAGGGCAGTTGCAAGAATACCACTTGTATTCGGCACTCTCAGACCGAGGCCTACCCGCAAGCATTGGTATAGCAGGACTGCGATCGTGGCCAACTTCTCCTAGCAGGCTTGTACGCGCGCCGCGGTACGCGTCCAAGCGCTCAAGACCGTATCTCCACGATTAGAGCAAGCAAGGAGAAGCGGCAACCTCGGCAAGTTGACGGCAAGTTGGCAACCGACCACGAAACGCCATAATGTGACACAAAACGTCGGGCGACAAGGAATCTTGGACCAGCAGCTCACATTCAGCCCGAGGCGCCTGTGTCCGTCACCTCCAGCTCCAAGGCGAGCCCGACATGACGGCTCAAGCAGTATGTGATCGAAAGTTTGAATGATCTCAAGACTCAAGTCCGTCAGAATGTCAAAGTCATTCTGCTTGCCCCTGCAGCTGTTGCCACTTTCCAGCAAGCTTGCCCCTCTGCCCCAAGTCGGTGTCAACTTGTCTCTGAGGAATCAACATAAATAGCCGGTCGGCGGTCGCCTTCTTACTTTCAATCAGACATCGACAATGCCCTCTATCTGAAAAGGTGGAGCAAGCTGAACGAGCGGCTCGTGCAAGGTCGTACCAGGTTCTCGCACCCGTCGGCCTACGCGCTGGCGTCCAGCTGCTTTCAAGCGAGGCCGTGGCCAGTGATGATAGTCAAGGAGCATCTGCACCCGGGGCCTATCATGGCAAAGTATGCACCATCGACTTGCTGCGCGACGAAGAATATCAAGTATTCTCGCGGAACTAGGCTTCTTGTCGACAGACAAATCTTGCCGGCACTTCCGCATAAGCTCGCGTCACCTCCTACCTGTCAGTAAAGACCTCAAGAACATGCAACAAAACTTTAAACAAACGACAAACTCTTGTGGTCGCCGAAGCTTTGTCGCAGCTTATAAACTTGTCGTTGCCCCCGAGGAATCTCGCCACTGGCCCTACAACCTTGCCAGCATCGAGTTGTATTGTGTGGGCGAAAGCAATACGGCGGAATGCATACACCGCTTCTTTGCCGCCATTATCAATTTGTACCACTAGTCTGCAGAGTCCCACTATTGCTGGCTAGTATCCCGACGGATGCTCGGCTTTAGAACGGCAGTGGCCCTCCCATTATACGCAACCTAGCAAATCAAGCATTTCAGGAAATCGTTTTCTGGTGTTGGTCTCCATCAGGCGATCCTGGACGGCGATGGTGGGACTGCGCAAACATTGTGGCTGATACATCTCAGCAATGGCGGCACAAAAACGGTGTGTGTTTTCGTCGTAGTACGTTCGCCCATGCGATACATCTCGTTGACGGCATCGAATATAGATCCAATAGCAACCTTGGAAGAAGTCTTAGAGCAACGGCTAGCTTACGAGCTATGCCTCGACCGTTATTTCCTGCAGATGCAGTTCCTTTGAAAGTCATACGGACGAGCAATTTCCCATCGATGCGTTCCTAAAATAGGTATGTGACACGCCAACACTGGCAGCTTGACTGCTGTTCATGTTGACTTGAGCGATGATCAGACTGCATTGATTCGTTGATCTTGCATCCCAAAGGTCCACGTATCAATGTATATGGGTTGTTGCTGGAACTCTTCACGCAGGCTGGCTAGCAGCCGAAGTCGTCGAGAGGGGTGCAGCTGCAGCTGCAGTTTTTTTTTAATTTCAAACATAGTCTAATCGAAGACACCTGGACTAGCCCAGGCGCAGCTGAACTTTTTGTGTCATCTGAAGAGTGAACAGGCGGACACTCGAGGTCTTGCCGACAAACATAACACGCAAGCGCTAGCGTAAGCTCCTAGTCAGAACCTTCAACATCACGGTAACACCTGGTCTGATTTCTCCAGGCTGAGATACTCTCTGCTATCTTTCCAAAGCTTGCTGCACGGGACCTGGAGTCTGTCGGTGCCATATGCAATGTTTTCAAATCGACTGCAAGTCAGGACTCGTTGGTCTTGTGCGAAGAGATCCTTGTGGGACGCTTCTTGCGCAAAGCGCTCAAGTTAGGTAGCGACAGTGTTCCTCACGACAGGTTCAAAGTGGCCTTGCGACGAGCTCTACTACCCGTGGCCTTTCGCGCATCTGCCGTCGAAATGATTCGATGTTCACCTCGAACGAAGACCGCCTGCCGAATGACTTGCATTGATTCCCAATGCGAATCGCACCTGGCTCGCATTTGATCAAGAGACCAATCGCTACAACGTTTCAACGCGTCCTCCTTTTCTCTTCTGGCTACTGTTCTATATACAGATCGGAGACAGCGCTGGAAATATTCTCAGTTTACAAAGTGGTCTGGTGTGCGTTGTCCGCGAGGCCCCCAGCGACTCTATCGGTGAATTAGGCGTGCTTCACATTCGTGACGCAGTGGACTTGCTCTACCGCTTGATTACCAATATCGAAGATCACACTTGGGTATGCGAGCTGGAGGTTGGTGATCGGCATGCGATATGCACCTCACCAATGCCAGTCACAAGTAGTCGTTGTGGCAACATCAGAGCTGCTCGAGCTGATTGATATTCAGCAGCATTGGCCACTTTTAGCCAAAGGCCTTGTCCGTTTTATTGAGCGGTGACAAATCTGTCCGAGGCACGTCGAGCCCTTTGCTCGTGTATCATCAAGTTCATAATCCTTCGAGCCAATGTGACAGCATAGATGGCCCATTCTTTCACTCAAGATCCGTGCCGCTGCATAAATTATGACTCGAGATGACGGGGCGGTGCCGCGGTGATTGCGCGCAAGCATCTGAACAATCGTCGGGTAGCCAAGCGCAACCTAAACTTGAACCTACAAGTACATCTGTGCACTTACTTACATCCATTGCTGCTCCACTTGCTCAACCATACTCTGCCCTTGCCGCTCTCTATACGCTGAGGATTGTGCCAAGGATTCTGCTGAATTGCATCTCGATGATACTGTTCCAAAGACTTCCGGTACGCCACGAGAGGCATGAGTATCAAGAATGGCCAAGCTGACCTGTCAGGCTGAGCTGCTGGGAGCAATATTCAATCAAATCGACCGACACGACATCCAAACCCTGCAATGTCTGGGAGGATCGTACAAACAGGCTGCAGATGCGTACATCGACGCCTATCTGCAAACCTGGTTCAACAGCACAGACGGTGCATTTCGATTTTGCTACGAGATGAGTACGGTTTCCTCAGCTTTCGCCTCTCACTAACAAAAGAGCTTAGTTGCAAGGATGAGAGGATGCACCTTGACCAGACTCACGAATTGCGGCTCATTCCATCGGCCGGAACAGTCACTTTGCACTGGGCCTCTGCTCGTTCCCGAGAAGACCATGTTTGGCTGCAAGTGGTGCCACCAATTGAACTCACTTTGATACCGCAGCTCCCAGATCCAGAGGCGCCTGTCGACATGGCACCAGCTTGTCTCACTCTTCTGGGAAATGCTTTGAGTCAAGATGGTCTGAAGAAAGACAAGGTGTCCATCCTCACCTTCAGCCTGCGTTTTGAGCCAGCAATTGAAGAATTGCAGACATCTCGACTTGGCGCGCTGCGCAGCCACAATGACGATGGTCCCTTCCTGGTATATCGCTTGCTTGAGGACAGCACGCCGCCATTGGGCGATAATCGAATCAGGGTAAGTCGACGGATCTTGAGCGCATGCTGACTACAGGTTGAGGCATTGTCCATCGACTCGCTGGAATTGTTCAATCAGGCCAAGCAAGCAATGACGGTGCCACGAGGTCGGCAAACTTTGATTCAAGGGCTCAGTGTCAGTTGCGCGTAGCCAAGTAGAAGAGGCCTCAAAGAACGCTGCAGAGAGTTGCACTAGTCCAGCCAGGTCGCCTGAATCTTGCGACCGATGTCAAGGTACTCGGCAAGCCGTGCCTGCCGCTTGACGGGCTGCGTCCAAAAAAGCTTCCAATGTGTGCCCAGGATGTTTGACGTTCCGCAAGCGCGCTCAAAGTACCACTTGTTGACGGGATTGTTGGCACGAGAACGCCAAATGAGCTCGTCTGGGAAAGCCCGGATCATGGCGTTGAAGAGCAAATCAGCGACACCGCCAGCGCCTTGCTTTGCGCGCAAGACTGCAAACTTGTCCAGGTACGGCACCGGCTTGGCAGCATCATGCGCGTGCTCGTAAGTGATGATGGCTGCGCCGTCATAGTCGCCCGCAATAATGAGAGCCGCTGCCTGGCCTTGCAACCGCTCGAGATAAGCTTCCGTGTCGAGTTGACGTCCAAAAGAGTCATTCATGAGGGCGACGAGCCGGGCCAAGTCCACCTCTGGACCACGCAAATCAACATTGCGCAAAATCCGGACGGGAACACCGAGACGCAGCACGGTTGTAACAGTAGCAGGCGTTCGGTCGCTTCGCTTGGGCAACGAGGGCGAAAACATGGGCTTGTCTGTCAACAGATTATGGATGAGCGGGTGCTGCTCCCCCGGTCCGCTGCCGGCCACTGTCGGTGTTGTAATGACGGCCGAGCCTGTTTCTGTCAACTCGGCCAGACACTCGTGACACAGCTTCAAATTTCGAATATGCGCCGATGCTTCCTTTTCTGCGTAGCGTTCCAACAGCTGATGCTGCAAATCATCATCTTCTTGTTCCAGGTTGATGAGCACATGCGACCCAGATCTTCTATCTAGACTTGGTATACCACCTACAGGGTCCAGAAAGATGAGCTTGTCGATTGTCAGACTTGGAGATGCCTTGAAACCTTTGCAGAGAGCCCGCAAACCATCATCTGCCTGCATAGGTTGACGATAGCCGGTCGTCGTGACGCTGTTTGAAGCGATGAGGGGGATCTTTCCTCGCACGACTGGCTCAAGCAACACATTTGGAATATCTATGCGAATCTGCGTATCCTGGACTTTGAAGAGGCCGTCGAGTATCGGTTGAGAACGAATGCGCATATTCTCTAGAAGCTGGGCAAAGCGGAGCAAAGAAGTACTGGCTTGCCCGTCACTGGTCCCGTCGACGAGGACAACAGGCAATAGGCCAAGACGTTGAAGCTGTCCAAGAGTATAACCAATCCGACGAAGCTGCCTTTCGTGGATACGAGGCAAGTCTCGAACGACGATTAGGGCTACCCGTGCCGAGCTCGGTTGCGGCGCGCTGATTGGGCCCTCTTGTTCGTCATGATCGCCAGCGAAGAACTCATTAAGCGTCTGTTGCTGCTTTCGGTCCGGCAGTCGTCCCGGTCGTTGATAGCGTTGTATATAGGCCTTTGCATCGCGCTTTGTTGCTGTCGCTGCCAAGATTGTCAGGAAGAACTCCTTGTTCCGCTTTGTTTCCTCGAACGAAGGCTTATGATGGGTGAAGAGCGTCCGTACCTGGCCGCAGCGTCGAAACATGACCTTATACTGGCTCAGCACGATACTCAATACATGAGAGCGAAGAAAGTTGTGTGTCGAGTCGCGCGTATCGTCGCGCTTGGGCCGGCTTAAGCTTGGTCGCGCCGACTTTTCGACTTCGACCACCAAGAGCCGACTCATCGAGTCAGAAGACCAATCAAGACAATCGCTGAAGCGGCCTTAGCTCCTGTGATAGCTCGAAACCTCAAAGATGATCAACGCCATCATGATCTGTATGCGCTTGCTTTCATCTCCCTTTGCTTACCAAGTCTAGTCAACAACGATGGCAAGCCACGCTTGACAAAGTTCTACGCTCAAATTGATGTCGCTACACAGGAGCTTCTCATTGCAGAGATCTATGCACTTGTTGCAGAGCGATCTAGTAATCTGTGCAACTTCCTTGAAGGCAGTACTTTGATCGGTGGCAAGGACGTCCGCGTCATCTATCGGCACTATGCAACGCTCTACTTTGTCTTTGTCGTAGACGAGGCTGAATCTGAGCTCGGCATCCTCGACCTCATTCAGGTCTTTGTCGAAAGCTTGGACAAGTGCTTCGAGAACGTTTGCGAGCTGGACCTGGTAAGCGGTCCTACAGTCGAATCATGCACTAATATCTGCACAGATCTTCCACTTTGATGAGATTCATGCGATCCTCGGAGAGATTGTCTGCGGCGGTCTCGTTGTTGAAACCAATGTCAGTTCTATTGTTGCTTCCATCAATGAGAGCAAGCGCACTACGCAACGTCGTGGCCTCATGCGAGCGCGCTAAGCTGTTGGCCTCTGCAGGCCAAGCTCATTCTACCAAGGCTCCCAGCCTGAGCAGCCTCCCACAGCGAGCCGGATTTGGCGACACCGGCCCGCATCGATCGTCCAGTCGCAGCAGCAGCTGCTCTGGCCTGACACACAAAGAAGCTTACACGAGTCACTTGACCAGATCAACCGTCTGGATGCCAGTGGATGGTGCTTAGGCATGAATCTCAAAACTTGGCGTGATTCAATTGCGAACTCCCATTGGCTCGGACAAAAAATTGCGGAGACAACTCGACCAACTTTCTCACAAAGAAAGCCCATCTACACAGTCGATATGACTAGCATGATCAGGAGGCTGCGAGCAGGATAGTCTCATGGACTTTGAATACAATCAAGGACATGACCTCTTTTGAAGCGCTGGCTGATTGTGCGGCGAAGGTTTGAAAGCAACAAAGTTTCGTGTGGTGACCAAATAAGGACAATCTAATCAGTTGGTCCGGCCAATCAGAACGCTCCATCTCACGTCATGGCCTTTGCTCAGGCACCTCGTCGACCGGCAAAGACACGCCCTAGGATCGTCACCTAGAAGCTCAGGAGCTCGGAGGAGCTCGGACGCGAGACGCGTAGGCTGCATCAACAGCCTGTGCTGTCCTTTATAAGATTGCAGTGCCCGGATGGATAGTTTGCAGGGATACTACCGACATGTCGATTGCGATGCGCGATGAAGCGCGGCCCACTACGTCTGATACAATGCAAATGAGTCCGCAGAGTAAGCTTTGGATGGCACTCGTCTGGCTTTACAATGCTCTGCCGCTCGGAGGACTGCGGACGGTCTTGACGTTTGCCTACTACTGCTTCCTCAAGCCCCTCGGCAAGCACGCTGGTCAGGGGGAGCGACTCGACCGGTTTTACGAAGGCCAAGCGGGTGTCTACGACAAGACACGTACAGCACTGCTCAAGGGACGCGAAACGATGTTGAGCATGCTCGCGGCCGAAATCCACGAACGCAAGATGCTTGGCAAAGGTCTCGTCTGGGTCGACGTTGGTGGTGGCACCGGTAAGCTATTCCATGAAGATTCATGAAGATTTTAAGACTGACGAAAGGCTATAACATTGAAGCAATGCACAACAACATTCCTCTCGACCAGTTTGAAGCGATTTACCTGGTCGACTTGTGTGAACCTCTTCTTGAAGTGGCTCGACAGCGACTCAAGAGCTTCCCAAATG
Organism: Protomyces inundatus; assembly: GCA_003717165.1. Taxonomy (NCBI): domain Eukaryota; kingdom Fungi; phylum Ascomycota; class Taphrinomycetes; order Taphrinales; family Protomycetaceae; genus Protomyces; species Protomyces inundatus. Next base: position 10,206 of record QXDR01000448.1, read on the forward strand.
TGCACATCATCAACGCTGACGCCACGGTCTTGCCAATTGATCGGGAGCATGTTGATGTGATTACGATGAGCTACAGCTTGAGCATGATCCCTCCCTATCTCAAGGTGGTTGATCGTGTTCTCGAGCTCCTCCGACCGAATGGTCTCGTCTCAGTGGTCGACTTCTTCACTAGTAACAAGGAGGATGGGCAAGCCGAACTTGGCCGCCAAGGCAATCTCATCAACCGCCTCTTTTGGAAGACTTGGTTCGAGTTTGACCACGTTGATCTCAACCCGGCTCGTCGTGATTACCTCGAGCACAAGTTCCAGGTCATCAAGTCTGTGTCGTGTCGCAACAACATGATTTTGCCCTGGGTCGTTTCGATTCCCTACTACATCTATCTTGGACAAAAAGCGGCTGATGTATCATCTCGCGCTAGCTCACCTGTGCCTGACAGCATGGCGTCTTCTATGGTCAAGTTTGCTATGCCGGCAACACCCGAGGCCTCGCCAATGATCTCACTCAAACACAGCGGCCAAGCGGTGCCCGAGCTCACGATGCCAGCTCCATCGCTCGACTATTTGAACGAAGACCCGGCCTGGACGCGTCATCGCCGACCATACGATCCAACCTCGCCCGATCAGGCACAGTTCAAGGACTTTATCTACTCTTTTGTGTGGGAAGACCCCGAGACTGATATTCGACAGATGAAGATCAACAGTGATGACGAGATGCTGGTCATCACGTCTGCTGGAGACAATCCGCTCGACTACCTCGTCAACGCTGGCCCACGCCGTATCCACTGTGTCGACATGAATCCATGCCAAGGTCATTTGCTCGAGTTGAAGATGGCCGCCTTTCAGACGCTGTCGGCCGAAGAGACTTGGTCTCTCTTTGGTGCAGGACAGCATGATGATTTTCCAGCTTTGCTTGAACGCATGTCGCCCAAGCTCAGCAGACCCGCTTTTCAGTTTTGGCATGCCCACGCGAATGCCTTTGAGAGATGCTTCTACAAGTCTGGATACGCCGGGAATGTGCTCAAAGTGCTTGATTATGTCTTCTTGTTGACTGGCACGAAGCAAGCCGCTATGGATATGGCTACAGCGACGAATTTGACGCAACAGCGTGCTGCTTGGCGGCGATTGCGAAAAGCCTTCATCAACCCTGTCATCGGTACAGCTTTGATGGCGAACCCCGTCTTTCTCTGGCATGCGCTTGGCGTTCCTCTCAACCAGTTCCGCATGCTGCTGAAAGAAGGCACAGCGCTCCAATACGGAATTGATACGCTGGACCCGATTGCCAATGAGACGTTGCTGTCCAAGGAAAACTTTCACTATCTCTTGCCCCTTTTGCAACATTATACGCAGGCCTGTTGTCCAGCGTATCTCAAGCCCGAGTCACACGCACGCTTTGCCTCATCAGACTTGCTCGACCACCTGACACTTTGGACGGATACCATCAACAATGTCCTTGCAACGCTTCCGCCTGCTTCACTCTCCAAGGCGATTGTCATGGATCACCAAGATTGGTTTGATCCGATTGAGGCGGATGTGCCCTTCCCAAGCGATGCCGAATTCTGCGCTGCGCAAGCAAGTGCCGCACAAAGTTTGGCACATGAGAAGCAAGCGTCGGGCATTTCCTACCTCGATACCGAGATCTGGCTTTTTAAGCGCGCCCTCAAACCCAAAGGGCAAGTCTGGTTCCGATCAGCGGCCAAGGATCCTTGGTACCTGGCTCGCTGGCAACGTGCCGGTTTCAAGGTGACGAATCAGGGCGTGCGTGGCGAGACGACCGAGAACGGCGTGTTGGATTTGGTGAATATGTACGCTTCCTGCTGGTGCGCAGAGCTATGAAAAGAAGGATAGAGCATAGAGTCATGCGCTGCGTGTCATGTATGAATAATTTGAATATGAGGGACTTTTTCACATGGGCGAAGGCGAGAGCTTGAATCGTTGCAGCTCTGAATCCGCCTGGGGCGACTGTTCCTCTTGATCCGTATCACTCTGCTGACTTGCATCATAGCGGCCAGTCAGGAGTGATAAATGAGAAGGTTGGCGGAGATGCGTTGAAGGCACCTGACGTGTCTGCAACAGGGGCGAAAGTCGCAGCTGTGCCATCGTTTGAGCATCCAACGACGGCGATTGCGCTTGTGGTCCCATCAATGGCGACAACCCACCTGTTCCAGCTCCTGCTTCTTCCGTATCCAACAGTGAGCCGCCGATAAACGATGGCTGGTGACGATCAGGTCGCTTGTGTGCACGGCTTGTCCGCTTCTCGGGCACCCAGGCGGTATACTTTGGATCAGATGGCTGATGAAACGCAACATGCAGCTTTTCCTTGCCGTCCGGCACGCGGTTGGCAAAGACAACACGCTGTGTCTTGTGCACAAAGAGACGACCTTCAGCTGTGCAGCAGACTTGGATATGAATCGCATAGCGCAGCTTGGAGGCACCTTGCAGACAATCGTAGTGTTTTTGCCTAAAGAACGTTTTGGAAAGTCGCGGCATGTCAGACAAGTCATAGGGGATGAGAAAAAGCTTGACGGCCGTCTTGTTTGGATTGCGAATGATGACTTGGAGTTGCCCGGCAGCAGGAATCCGGTAGCCGCGCTGTTTGCGATTATCGGCTTCGTCGACATCGAGATCAATCTGTCCGACATAGGGCGAGGTGTCGCTGTAAAAGTAGGCTGGAAAGGGCAAGGTCAAATGAGGCGGGCAGCGCAGAGCTGGTTTACAGTCGCCTTTGCCGAGCACGCCGATGGAAGCGGTAAACTGCAACGGCTTCGATGGCTGTTGTGACATGCGCCCAGAGAGGATCGACTCTTCGTAGCTGCCGACAAAGGAGCCAGCTGACTTGTTGAAGGACGAGCGACGCGCATAGCTACCGTGCGCTTGCGCGTGGGACGGGTGCAAGCCCGCTGTTGCGTGGAGAGGCAGATCGCTTGTCACGCGATGAGCATAACCGCGCGAAAGCGGACTTGCAGGACCATGTGATCCATGCGCACCTGGTGATAAAGCACTTGGATGTCCGCTGGCGATACTGCTACCGCCGGCAGAGGAAATGTCGATGGGCTCACTGTCGCTCGAGTCGAGCGATCCCTTGACGAGTGGGGAGGAGATTTTCGATTTATTCTGGTGGACGTCTTGCGGGCGCATGGCCGGAGCGCCTCTACTTGACGATCAAGCAAGATGCGCGGCGGTCGTCTTTGTCGTCTGACTAGTGTTTGAATAGGGCGCTTGCTTTGGGCCTGCTGTTACGGTGATTGTCGCATAATGATTCACTTGTTGGTCGTGGAGTGGGTCTGAAGAAAAAATCAACCTTGGCGTGCACAGACAGCGACAGGTATAGACAGAGAGAAGAGTATGGCTATAAACAGGTTCAATACATCAGACAAGTCCGTCAGGAAGGCCACATAGATATAGGCGAGACTCCTCCTGCGAGGTCCCCGAAGCCAAGCCGCTTGAAAGAGATCTGTGTAGATCGTGCGTGATATTCATCAGATGGAGCATACTTCACCCCTTCTTCGCAACCCCAAACAGCTTGGGCAGCCGCAAAGACTTCTTGCCTGCAGGCTGACCTACTGTCGTATGCTCTTCAGAGATGGTTGTCGACCGTGACGAAAATTGCAAACTTTGTTCCTCGCTTGTGGTACTGTTCCGGCGCGGCTGGCCAAGACTGCCTGCACTGCTGCGACGCTTGAAGAGGTTGCCTTTCGGCCGCATAGGTACGACAGCCGCATCAAGAAGCAGACCATCGATTGAACGTTGCCTTTCTCGAGGTGCGTTACTCCCTGTTTCATCCTCGTCCAAGAGTGCTGAGCCGGTATCCGCCGCTATCGGCTTGTGCTCATGCTTGCTTTCTTTTTGACAAAGTGGACAGATGGCACGATGCGCACGGCTCGCAAGCGCTTGAATCTTGTTGCCTGAGCGTCTGACACTGACGTCCCGCGAGATGTCTGTGGTGCTCTTGAAACATTTGCACGGCGGCCTGAAATGCGTCGAGCCATCGGTCGTGTCTGTTTCTCTCGTTGCCTCAGAGGCAAGCGATACCGTGCTGGTGATGGGATCGGAAAGCGATCTCCGCCAGAGCTTCTTAAAGGAGCGCGGCGCAGACGCATTTGAACTGATATTGCTGTGACTGCGTTCGCTCAACAGTGTCGGCGATGAATCGCGTGAACTCGCGCTCTGACTTGGGCTCGTGCGCCGACGATGCTCCTTTTTGCCACGCGACATTTCGGTTTTCTGTGAAGCATCCGAGGAGGGCGCCGCAGGAGATCTGCCGGTCGCCCTCGGTATCGCTACCTGACGTGCAAGATAGGTGTGTGTATCTGGCTTAGGCGCCACCTCTGCTGCTGACGCGGCGGCGAAGAGGTATAGAATGGGCGGGCCGAGTACAGCGGCCGTGCTGATGAGCAGCAACTTCCAGGCCTGTTCATGGCCTGCGCTGAGGAAGAGCCAGAAAATCAGGAGCGCAAGAATGCCGGTGTAGAGTTGGCCAAATGTCGCTTTGGTGCCAACGAGGTTGGTCAACATTGTGCTCATGACTGTGTCGCTGGGTGCGCATGCACTGGATCAGTCTCGATGGATACTATCGATTTGCTGAATGCTGGTCGGTCCTAGACAGCTAATGCTTTGCTATATAACTTGGTCGGGCGTTTGTTGATCCGCGCGGGAAGATGAATAAGCGCGACGGGGCCGGCGACGAAGCGATGAAGCGAGATTTCAAAGCCGGAGCCGATAGATCAGCGATTGGAGCTCGAGCGTTTTCTCTAGCTATAGGCAGGCTTGATTTGAGCTCCTTCTTCAGCAGCAGAGCGAATTCGGATAGCCACTTGATTGTCCCTGGAGACCATGCACTTAGCTTGCATAGGCCACATTTGCATGGCCATGGTTTCTCGCTCTGCAGCGCTAGGCTAGCGCTAGCATGCGCATTTGTCATCGGTTCGCGCGCGTGTTTATTTGTCACCCAAAAATGCAGGAGAGAGATCTAGATTAGCAAGCAAGGTCGGCGACTCGGCATGCAGCGAGACTCCGTGAGAGCATTTTTGCTCCTGTCAGCGACGGCCGGCAACTGCGAATCCCGACTCGCTTCTGTCCTTCTACCAATGACTACCATGAACTCATGATCAGTGCTGCCACGAGACGTGTCATTATCGTTGTCAACCGACCGATCGACCGATTGACAAGGGTATGATGAACAAGGGTTCGATGACCGTCCATCACGTAAAGGACGCCTCAAGCTGGAGCTCAAGGCCCCACATGCTGTAGATAGTATGTCACGCCCACAGCCAATAGCCCAACCGTCACGGCCACACCCAGTCGCCGGTCCTCCGTCGCCCTTGCCCAGAACCCAGTCCATCCACCGGCCTGTCGTCGTCGTCGCGCTTGTTCTGCTTGAGCAAGCTCTGACTCATGTGCTGCCGCCGCTGCTGCTGCTTCCGCTGCCGTTTGCAGATGTGCCGTTTTGAGGACACTGTGTTTCGAAATACGGGACCAGTTGCGTAGTTGATGCGGTCGGATGCCATTGTGGAGTTGAACGGCAAGACGAAGCCAGACAGCCGTAGAGCTGTCTTCGGTATGTCTGCTCTTCGACAAGATATGGAAGAGCAAGTCTGGATCGCCGTCGGCTTCTTTGAGTTGTTGTTTGCGCAAGATTGTCTGTGCTGCAATCAGATAGAGAATCATGGCTGGATCGTTGCTCGCTACAAGGACATCCATGACGCGGCACGCATCGTCGTAGGTAGTCAGATTGTGCAGGAAGAGTGTCAGTAAGGGCGACACGGCATAGAATGGTTCGACCTCCTCGAGCAGTGTGCACAAGTCTGGATCGTAGACTCGGACGACATCATGAACGAGTGCAAGCATGGTCATGCTGGGTGCCAGTGTTGACCGCATAAAGTCCCGCAGGTTGTACAAGGCGAGTTGCTCAAGCAAAGCTAGTGCAAGGTCTTGTTTGCGATTGGCGACAAGAAGCGTCTGCTGAGCAATGTCGTGGAACCCCTGATAGTAGTGGAGCCAAGGATGACGGCGCAGGACGCGACAGATGAGCAGCTGCAGCTCATTGCGCAGTGCAGGCAAGTGGGCATCTGTCACCGTCGAAGGGAGACAACTGGTGAAGGAGCGATGTGTATCGAGCAAGACCTGCTGCTCATCTGGATGTGCCGTTTCTTGCTCTTTAGCGTCTTCTTTTGCATCATGCGAGGCCTGCCCTAGATCACAGTCCAACAAAAGCTGATAGATGCGTAGTCTGAGAGATGCTGGAAAGCCTTCATCTAAGCCAAGCTGCCGCAACGTCTCAAGGTCCCCCTGCTCAGCCGCTTTTCGAGCCGAGTCTTGTCTATGCGCGTCTATGGACGCGACCGGCGCGTTCATACTGCTGCGTGCTCTGGCGAATGCTGTAGAGGAAGCCGAGGCGACGGCGTCTTGACGAGCATGCGTCAGCCGCCGCACAAGCAAAAGAAGCGATAGTTCCGAGATGCTAGCTAGAGGGAAGAAGGCAGAGAAGGCTGAAGCAACAAGTAGCGGCTGATGCTTAGGTACCTAGGCCTAGGGAGCTGATGCTTGTGAGGGTGCTCGCAGGACAGGTACAAAATCACGTGATCTCTGTCTGCCTGATTGCGTAACGAGCACATTCGCCATCCATCAATCCACTTCTCTCTCTCAAGCAACGCTAAGAAGGGCCTATTGCACCTTAGAGCTTCAGTCAAAGTCTATAGACAGGCACCTCATGCTTCGGAGTACCCGGGCACGATCACGCTCGCTCGCTACCTACTGGGCCGCCCTTCGACAACCAGTGCAATGCCCCACCGCAGCCGCCGCACGACTGCACCAGCACGCGCGGCCTCTGCTCGCTCATACACAGCAGCGTTGTCTACATCAAGGTGCCTTTAAGCCCACCTTTGTGGTTCGTAAAGATGCAGCGGCCAAAACGCCCGAAGAATTAGCTGCCGAGGCGGCGAATAAAGCGTCTGGTAAAGCAGCGACCGGTGGCAACAGCGGCAGCAGCAATGGCGCCGCGACAGGTGGCGATGCTGGTAGCGGTAACAGTGGAGATGGCATGCCTAAAGCTGTCGCGCGGCCTCAGGTACCAGAAGTGTACCCGGAAGTACTTGCATTGCCGATTGTCAGGCGACCGCTCTTTCCAGGCTTTTACAAGGCAGTCGTGGTCAAAGATCCGGCCGTCATGGATGCATTGAAGGAAGCCGTCAAGCGAGGTCAACCCTACATCGGAGCTTTCTTGCTCAAGGATGAAAAAGAAGATACGGATGTGATTGCAAACCTCGATCAAGTCTACGAGACGGGTGTCTTTGCGCAAATCACGAGCATTTTTGGCGCTAAAGGTGCTGATGGCAAAGATGAGTCGGTCACCTGTGTGCTCTTCCCGCATCGGCGCATCAAGATCAACAAGATTGTGCACAATCGCGCCACTACGGTGCCGAATGTGAAGCCCGAGGACGGCAATCTCCTGACGCCTGCCGAGCCGGTGGCCCTGGACGAGGCGACGTCCACGGTTTCGACGCAAATTGAGGCTGACGCGACCGCGACAGAGTCTGCAGCGGAGACTGAGCCGGAGACGCCTCAGGTGACGCAATTCTTGCGCGACTATGACGTTTCGGTCGTCAATGTCGAGAACCTCGAGGACCTTCCCGTCAATCGCAATGGCGATACCGTCAAAGCCGTCACTGCTGAAATTGTTCAGACGTGCAAAGACATTGCCGGCATCAACCCCATCTTTCGCGATCAGATTGCCAACTTTAGCATGTCTCAATCAGCCGGAAGCATGTTTGAAGACCCGGCGAGATTGGCTGATTTCGCAGCGGCCGTGAGCGGCGGCGACACGCTCGAGTTGCAGGAAATTCTATCGGCGCTCGACATTGAGTCACGCGTGCACCAGGCGCTCGTCGTGCTCAAGAAGGAGCTCTTGAATGCGCAGTTGCAAACGAAGATCGCGAAGGATGTTGAAGGCAAGATTCAGAAACGGCAGCGTGAATTTTATCTGCTTGAACAGCTCAAGGGCATCAAGCGCGAGCTTGGTATCGAAACAGATGGCAAGGACAAGCTGGTTGAAAAGTTTACGGAGCGTGCATCTAAGCTGGCGATGCCGGAGCACATTCGTCCCGTTTTTGACGAAGAACTAGCCAAGCTCCAGACACTCGAGCCCGTCAGCAGCGAATTCAGCGTTTCACGCAACTACCTCGACTGGCTCACCTCGATTCCTTGGGGTCAAAAGTCCACTGAAAACTACGACATTCAGCATGCCATCAAGGTGCTCGATGAGGATCACTATGGCTTGAAGGACATCAAGGACCGTATCCTTGAGTTTATTGCTGTTGGCAAATTGCGTGGTACAGTGGAGGGCAAGATTCTTTGCTTTGTCGGCCCACCTGGTGTCGGCAAAACGTCTATTGGCAAGTCGATTGCGCGCGCACTCAGCAGACAATTTTACCGATTCAGTGTGGGTGGTTTGACCGATGTGGCAGAGATCAAGGGTCATCGTCGTACCTATGTCGGTGCCATGCCCGGCAAGGTGATTCAATCGCTCAAAAAGGTCCAAACGGAGAACCCGCTCATCCTGATTGATGAGATTGACAAGGTGGGACGCGGCTACAATGGTGATCCCAGCAGCGCCTTACTCGAATTGCTCGATCCGGAACAAAATTCATCCTTCCTCGACCACTACCTCGACTTGCCGGTCGATTTGTCCAAGGTGCTGTTTGTCTGCACGGCCAACCAAACCGACACGATTCCAGGTCCTCTGCTCGACCGTATGGAGATTATTCAGCTCTCTGGCTATATTGCCGATGAAAAGAAGGCGATTGCCAAGCAATACCTCGCACCGACCGCGAAAGACGCTGCTGGTCTTGCCGACGCCAATGTGCAGTTGACTGATCTCGCCATTGAGAAGCTCATCAAGGAATACTGCCGCGAGGCTGGTGTTCGTAACCTCAAGAAGCAAATCGACAAAATCTTCCGCAAATCGAGTTTCAATATTGTCAAATCGCTTGGGGAACAGGGGCTTTTGACGGAAGACGAGGCCATCACGCCAGAGGGCAAGGCTGCCCAAGCCGCGCAAGAGACGCAGGAGCGAGATGCTGCTCGGCGTGAGGAAGCGTCCAAGTCAACCGAGGCGCGCTTGCCGGAGCAAGAAGCTGGTGTCGGTACCTCAACGACACCTCGCAAGCAGCTCCAGGTACCCTCTTCAGTCGCTGTGGAAATTAACCCTGAAAACCTCAAGGACTATGTCGGTGCGCCTGTCTTTTTATCGGATCGCTTGTACGAGACGACACCGGCGGGCGTCGTCATGGGATTGGCATGGACTTCGATGGGCGGTACGGCGCTCTACATTGAGTCTATTCTCGAAGGTGCCCTCGCGCGCTCTCAGCGCCCGAGTTTCAATCGTACGGGCAAGCTCGGTGATGTCATGAAGGAGTCCAGCACGATTGCCTATTCCTTCGCAAAAGGGTTCCTCGTGCGTCAGTTCAAGGATAATCGATTCTTTGAAAAGGCACAGATTCATTTGCACTGCCCTGAAGGTGCCGTTGGCAAAGACGGTCCTTCGGCTGGTATCACGATGACGACGGCACTCTTGTCGCTTGCGTTGGATCATCCGCTTGACCCGACGATTGCCATGACGGGTGAATTGACGTTGACGGGCAAGGTGCTCCGGATCGGTGGGCTCAAGGAGAAGGCGGTGGCGGCGAAACGCTCTGGTGTCAAGACGATTCTCTTCCCAGAGGCGAATTTGGCGGACTGGCAAGAGCTCCCTGAGAATGTGCGCGAGGGACTCACTGGTATTCCTGTGGCTTGGTACCCAGAGGTCTTCGATGTTTGCTTCAAGACCTTGGACCGTGCCAAGGCCAATACACGTTGGATCAAGGAAATCGAAGAAGGCGAGAAGCGGGAACGGAAGCTCAAGAAGCAGCAAGACGACTAGGCAAAGAGGATTGCATGAACAATGTATAGAACTGATTTTTTGATGCATTTTCAACATTCTTTTTAAATCGCTAATGCCAATTCTCCACTCTCTACTGTCCTTGTGCTTGAGTAAGAAAGTCTAGACGTCGTAGCCGACCATGTTGCGACGACCAATCATCTCACCGACGCAGAAGAAGCCATAGATGACGAGACCATCGACACCGAGCTTGATGAGCTCACCCGTCTTGAAACCACGGAGTTGTCCCACCACTTGCGAAAGACCCTTTGGCGAGGTACCATTCTGCACAATCGTCTTGGCCAACTGCTCAAACTGAGCCATGCTAGGCGGCGCCATACCTTCCTTCAAGTAGACTTGCTTGGCGAGTTGTCCGGCCACTTTGCCATAGTACACAACGGGCTCTTGCAAACCCATCAAACCACGGGTTGCACCGCTGACACGCGCACCAGCCGAGGACAAGGCAGCACCCGCCTTGGCAGCCGCCTGAGACGCCTTTTCTTGAGCAGCACCGGCCGCTTCGGTTGCTTTTTGTTTAGCAGCTTGAGCAGTCTCGGCTGCTTTGGCGGAAGCCTGGTTGGCGGCCTCGGAAGCCTTTTGGGTGGTGGTGGACTCGTGCCGGGCGAATTGACGAGCCGCTTGACGCAGAGGCTGCTTTGAGAATTGCCTAAACATGGCTATAGCTTCGTGTCTTTCTAAGAACGGGAGACTGATTCTATCGGAGGAAGTCGTCTTTGGGTCTTTGGCTTTGAAAGTTGCTGCCTGGGGGGTCTCACTTGTCAACTCAAGAATGCAATTCAACTCTCGCCGCTGACATCAACGCGAAGGACTGTCTATGAGACTAGCAAGCGCTAGCTAGGGAGAGCTGAACCGAGAGTGCGGCTGCTGCAGTGAGAAGCGCAGAGATCAAGCATGTCTGGATTGACCGTACTCCTCGTCGCCGCTGTTGTGGCAGCATTATGCGCCGCTTGTTACATCTTCAGTCCAAAAGGCGACAATCAAACGTACGTCCAGCGCGTCATACAGCTTCATCGCAGAGACAAGGCTAACAAGGACGCAGAGTTTGGCGCTTTACATCGATTCTAACGCTTGTATCCATGTATCTCATGTGGATGCTGACCTACATGGCGCAATTGCACCCACTTGTCGCGCCAAGGAAAGCAAATGAATACTATCAGAAGAGTAGTTGAGATGACTTCGAATCAGATATTGATGAACACTCTGAATGAAGAAGCGCGTTCGAGCTATGAGCTATAGAAAGTACGGCTGGCTGCCAAGCCGAGTGGTGCGCAGCAGGATGGCTGAGAGAGCGATACGGGCAATGGTGCTCAAGATGGCAATCGTGGCAGCCTTGATGACGCCACATTCTAGCAATACTACATCCTTGTTAGCAGCGTGTTCTTTGTTGAGTCCAGGTGATGGTGTACTTCTCAGTGCTTCAATGTTGTAAGCGACCATGGCGCATTCCACAACTGCTGCAGCGGAAGGTGAATCGTAACCCCAGATGACCATGAGCACTGGCAGTAATTTGACGCAACTACTCAGAAAGAGTGCTGTACTGACCATGTGTGGCTTATGCCAGTTGCAGAGAGACTTGCCCAGCCAGCGCGCTGTCATGTGTAGGCTTATCGTGGGAATGAGAACATAGAGAAAGAAGTAGGCATACTGAGTGAAGAGCGACTCGTGGATCAAGAGCGGTCTTGTCGAGCTGTGAGCTGCAGAGAGCGACGTGTGTTCGACGCGAAACCAAGTTAGGTCTACTGTCAGTCGTGCATAAACAACATGAGTCCATCTTACAAACTTCAAAGAGAAGGAGAAGCATGCCCAGACGTCGCATGCTTGGCTTGATGGTTAATTTCCTGATTGCTTTTGTGAAAGACTCACGTCCAACTTGCCGCCAGGATGATCCAAAACATTAAAGAGGAGATGTCGATACACTTGTGGCTTGATGAGCATCATGTCAATTGTCAAGATGATGTAGTCGAATTCAATGTACTTGTCTGCAAAGCGCAGGCATTGCGGCTGCAGCGCGTTAGTCTTCAGCTCGTAGCTAATTAATTCAAAGAGCAGTATACACATTGTGTCAAGCGATAATTGTCCTTGGCATATTCTGTGTAGAGCGACTCGACTGGGGCGCCGCATTCGACGCAGCGCATGGTAACAGTGCCCTGCAGTGATGCGAGCTCGAGAGCTCTAGGAGTAGCTAGATCAGGAGCTCACTTGAGCTTGTAAATGTAGAGGAGTTGTTGTAGGCCTCAGAGTATCAGAGCTTCGAAGCAGTATGCATACCTATATATTTTATCTAGGGAAGGACGAGGTGCATATGCATGCATAGGTAGGTAGGCGCCGGCGCTCGGGGAGGTCACTGCGACAGCATTCCTCTTCAGATGGGCTGATTTTGAGCTCCTCAAGCTTGCAATTGCATATGCATGTATTTGTTCAGGCTTCAAATGGCCTGTCATGCCTACACGGGTAATAGGTATGTATCAGGACCCATGACAAGGAATGCATTCGAGCAATCCACCAGTCAGACGTATAGCTAGCTACCTGTTGCGTGTTTCTTCGACTGCCTAGGTACATGATCTTGTCCACGTGTACCGGCGATTAAGCTCACTCGTTATCTGCCCAGGACCCAGCTTGGCAGCTTGTGCGATTGCCTGCGCCATTGGATCGGATCGCTGAGCCACTCTTGGCAGGCAACAACCTTGGAACCCCCACGCGCATCAGCCGCGATTATCAGCCCGAAATCCAAGCCTGCGAAATACGGAGCCAACTTCCAAGGGTGAAGCCAAGTGGTGTCTGATCGCGGCGCCCCGGCATCTCCAAAGGAAAACACCCGCGTTTCATCCTCCTTGAGCTCTGTCTTGAGCTTGGCCTTCCTTGGTAGCAACGAACCACAGCACAGACCCTCCATACCTTTCATCTTCATCCTACACAGTTCGTCAACAAAGACCCCATCCCAGCACAGCGGCATATCAACAAAGCATGGCCGATACCATGGATATCTTTGTCAATCTAGACCTCGGCGAGGGCGGCAACTCCTTTGCTGATGAGTACGACAATCTCAACCGCTGCGAAGAGCCCAGCCCAGCAAGCGAGGCGGCCGAGCTCGACCTGGCGGAACCTATGGAGCATCTCCAAAACTACGCCGCAGAAAAGGAGGACGCGATCGATGTCCAGATGGTAGAACTCGTCGACTTGGAAGAACAATTACAGCAGCAGCTTGGCGCATCGCTTGGCACGAGTTGGGATGCAGGCGTGATTGATTCACTCGCCCAAATGCGCGTCCACAACCTGGAAGAGTACACGGCCGCCGCCGCCCGTCTTGCTTCAGATCAACGATTGCCAGGCAGTTGGCCTGCTGACACGCTAACAAAGCAAGCGTTGCTGACAGGACCTGGCTCAGCTACAACAACAGCCGCGCCTGCCGCCTTCACCCTTTCCGACATTGCACCGCCGTCCTTGCCGCAAGAACAATCTTTATCTTCACGCAGCGGTGCCGGCTCAGCCGCGTGCTCAGAGGCAGGCGAAGCCGTCTTTTGCAGTGACGCGCAGGAACGTTCTCCGAAACGGCGCGCGTCCGAGAGTATACCGCGTGCAGGGCCTGTCGCCGTGTCGGTGCGAACAGGTCACAAGCGCAGTGTGTCGAATGCAACGCCCCTGTTGACAACCATGACGCCCATTCAAGATACAGATAGCCGTCGGAGCAAGTCTGATACCGAAGGTTCAGCTGAGCCGACGCGTCCGTCGACGCTTGAAGGACAAGCACAGGAAGGCGGCGCGGAAGGCGATGATAGCACCTCGCGTCGAAAAGACCGACTCTTACGAAATCGTGCCGCCGCGCTTGCCTCGCGCGAACGCAAACGCGAGCATGTCATTCGACTCGAGGCGACGGTTCAACAGATGGAACTCGATGCCGCGTCACTCAAGCAGGAGAATGGGCGGTTACAGCAAGAGATGGCAAGGATGCAAGCGTTGCTGACAAAGCACGGTATTGAACTGACGGAAACATCAACGTCGACTGCGCCAGGGGTCACCGTGCTCCAAGAAACTATGGCGGCACGATCGGCAAGTCTCGCTGCACGAGCGGACAAGGCATCAGAGCCCGTGCTCGCGCGACTCAAGGCGGCACCCACGGGCTTTTCACCGCGCGGAGCACTCAAAAAGTCACAAATTTTGGCAAACCCCGTTGCTGCTGAAGAATATCTCCGACAAGTCGCTTTACGGGCACCGACGACCTTACCGACCGAGGCAGCAGCACTCGACCAAGATGTTTCGAAGGAGAAAGGGCAGGACAAAGAGGAGACCAGACAAATAGGTGGCGGTGGCTCTGTCGTGATTATGATTCTATGCTTTGGCATTGCGCTGTTTGCCAGCGTCAACACAACCGCCACTCATCAAGGCTTTGCATTGTCAAGTGCCTGCGGCAGCGGTTCTGCGATGGGTTTGGCCAATCTAGCCGCCGTTGACGCCATCTTGGGTAGTCCGGCGGCAATGGGTGCACGAGCAGGCAACGAAGCAGCGTTGCAAGACATTATCGCGCAATTCAAGCTGCAAGGCTTCCAACTCACCGAGCCGATGCAGACGGGTGAGTCCTTGTTGACTGAGGCGATGCAAGCTACGTGCCCTGATGCCGTACTCAAGCCAAAAGCGGAGGACGTGTTACAGGTCGATACAGTCGCCGCAACAGCAGCATCGTCGCCTGCCCCGTCTCCCGCGGAAGAGTCACATGGCACGAGAACAGCTTCGACATCGCCGGAGCTGTCCCTTCTCGCCGTGCCGGAACCGACGTTTCAAAAACGCACGTCGCGGCGACGCTCTTCGCGCGCCTCTGCTATGATTAAAGAGGAAACAGAATAATGACTTTGATAGAAATTGATGTGTATGATTGCAATGATAGTCCAGGTGACGGGCTGATGGTGCGCAGCAGCGCAGGTGCCGGGTGGACAAAAAAAGAAGACAAAAAAAAGTGGAGCAGTAGATAATCGAAATCTAGACCTCATGCACGCTAAGCAAGCGCTCTACCAACTGAGCTACAGCCCCAAGTGCAGAACGGAAAATTTTAACAATATATGAGCAATCAAAAAAAGTAGAATATCGATTTCTGGTCCATTGACGAGTATCCTGCTCCTTGTTCGATGCCTTGAGGATCCCTTTGAATCTTTGAGCTACGAAGGGTCATGTTTATCGTTTTGAGCTATGAATGTGCGAAACTCTTGGCTCGCAGCTGTTTGGTGGGAATGGTGCGGCAATCGCAACATCCGCACCTCCTGAGTCCTTACGCGCACTAGGGCGATGCCGACTTCTGCGGATCTTTAAAGCTCCTCGAGTCCTCGTTGTCTTGTATGACAAGTCGAATTTTGACGCTACATGACACTTTCTAGCTTGGAGTCAAGACAACGCATGCGCTGCAATTTCATGACAAATGAATGCTGAAACTGCTTGATGACTCACATGACGATGAGCCGCCTGGCCTGATGTAGCATACCGTCCCAGAGAAGCCAAAAGCCAAGCTCCCGTCTTCCGCTGAGCCTCCTGACACTTCTTGAAAGCCAGCTCAGCTATAAGAAGGCGATCGCCACTGCACACTGCGCTCTTCACTTTCATCATTCATCTTCAGCCATGGATCTCGTCACCCTTATGATGCTCACTAACGTCCAGGAGCAAGCTATACAGACCCACACAGCCCGCGAGACACCTTCTGAGTACGCTCAGACGGTGTCCAGTATCTGGGGTGCTGGCAACACACGCTTCACGACACGCGGTGCGCCATCGCGTTACCGGACACCAACGGCAGCGGATCGGTACATCTCTCACAACGAGAACAGGCCAGTGACACGAGAGCAGCGTCGTGCCGTGCAACCAAGTACGCCTCGTACACCAGTCGACCGACGCACGAGCCGCCCACTTGTTGACTATGCGCACGGCGATCGCTTCAGCAGCGGTAGTGACATTCCCCTTTATGGTGGCGCACAGCGTGAGTCAAGCAGTGTGGAGCGCACCGGCGGCTATTACTCGACCATGCTGCGGACGCCGACGCAGGTGCGACCCACCATGTCCAGCGAGGCCGTTGAATCTGCGACAGACTCAACGCCGCCACCATCGTATGTGTACATGGCACCCCCGCCTGCTTACGAGGCTGTGGAGCACAACAGCTTTGTGTCGGCCAACTAAGTTGGGGGCTTATCTGATTCTTGAGGACCTCAATCATGAGGAAGGGACCATGTACCGAGAATCCATTACTCAGCGACATTATACATGTAGATGTCCTTTACTATATTTGCTAGCCTTTGTTGAGCACTTCTCAACGCGTGTGTGTTTTTGGTTGCCATCGTTTTAGAAGCAGACTGCTTGTGATTATGCCGACGCAGCTGAGCGCCATCAAGCCACCAGCGAGACCAGGTGGCAAGTACACAGCCGCACCCGTTAGTGGCACAAACAAGCCCATCGCCAAAGGCAGCGCCAGCAGATTCCATCCAAAAGCAAGAACCAAATTGAGTTTGATGCGTGAAAAGGTCGCCTGAGCCAAGTCTAGCGCCTGCGCTAGTTTGACGAGCAGTTGTGCATCGTCTGCGCCTCCGAGGAGGACGACGTCAGCCGAGTCGACTGCCACTTGCGTGCCTGAACCACGCATCGAGACGGCCACATGCGCCTCGGCCAGTGCGAGACAGTCATTCACACCGTCGCCCATCATGAGGCACCGCTTGCCCTCTGCCTGAAGCGTGTTGACAAAGTGGGCCTTGTCTTGCAGCGAACAGCGCGCGCGGATGTGACTTGCAGGAATGCCAAGCGCAGCGCCAACAGGTAACGCACTCGCTTCCTCATCTCCTGTGAGCACCCAGACTTGCTTTGTCTTTTGCAGGAGCGCAACAATCTCGCGAGCATGGGGTCTGATGGTGTCTCTGAGAAGAATGCTCAAGACATGCTTGCCGTCCACAGACACCATGACTTGAGTTTCGCTTGTCTGCGTTTGACCAGAGAGCCCGAGCAATGCCTGGTTGCCGACAAGCATGGTACGCCCGTCAATCTTGCAAGCGATACCACGTCCAGGCATATACTCATATTCTTGCAAGCTAGGCAGGCTCTCTGACGTGAGTCGAGCTACATGACCGATGATGGCAGCGCCAAGAGGATGCGCTGCACCACTTGCAGTCTCGGCGGCTGCAACCAATCGCCAGATGTCGAGCTGTTGATTATGGCTCATTGGCTTGGTGAATGAGGCATTTGTGACCTCAAATTGGCCAGTAGTCAGCGTGCACGTCTTGTCAAAGACAATGTCGGTTGTTTGCGTCATTCGCTCAAGGACAGGGGCGCCTTTGATGAGGATACCGAGCGAGGCAGCTTTGCCCGTTCCAACCATGACCGCAGCTGGAGTCGCCACAACAAGCGCGCAGGGACAACTCGCCACAATAACGGCAATCGCAAACCGCAAGCTATCGTAAAAGTGCCCGTGAGACTTGTGCAAGTAGTACGTGGGATTCAGCCAATACCATGCCACAAACGTTGTCAAAGCGAGAAGTACCACACACGGGGTGAAGACGGCAGCGACGCGATCCGCCAGAAGCTGCACGTTGGCCCGTTCACCTGTTTGTGCATCCGAGACGAGCTTGATAATTTGCTGCAGCTGCGTTTGCTGGCCAGCGTGGGTGACCTTGCAAACGAGACTGCCCGTCAAACTGCGTGTACCGGCCACGACTTGGTCACCTGTCATTTTGCACTTGGGAATTGCTTCGCCCGTGAGCATGCTTTCGTCAAAGTCGCCAGCGCCAGACAAGACGGTTGCATCTGCTGGGACCACGGTTCCGGGGTGCAGCATGATTGTGTCTCCACAGACCAAATCATCCACTGCCACTGAAACCTCGCGTTCATCTCTGATGACAACAGCAGTCTGGGGCGCGAGCTGTACAAGCGCTGCCATGGCTTCGGTAGTGCTACCCGTGGCACCTGCTTCGAGCCATCTACCAAAGAGCACAAATGTGACGAGCTCAGCCACCGTCTCGAAAAGCGTCTCAGGGCGATGATTAGGGCAAGCCGTTGCCATGGCAAAGATGGAATACAAGAATGAGACGGTAATACCGAGCGTGATGAGCGTGTCGGCATTTGTCTGAAACCTGCGCAAAGCACTCCAAGTCGACTGGTAAAAGCGGCGCGCAAAGACGAATTGCAGCGGAATCGCAAGCAGAAGCAGGATGAGATCAATCAGATAGAGCCTAGGATGAAGCTCAATTTTTTGGAAGCGACTGTCGAAGAGTGGTAGCAGCGTCGCGATACAAATGATTGGAATGGAAAAGACGAGGGAGTAAAAGAAGTGCCGTCGAAAGTCTTGGACCTCATCTGCCTTGCCAAGCGATCGCAATAGTTCAGCTTGCGACTCAGTCGCGACACTACACTTGTAGCCGCCTGATGTGATTGCCTTTCTCAGTCCATTTTGCGAAATGACTCGAGAATCGAATTCGACCGTGAGCTGGCAAGTGGTGTAGTTCACCTGATTACTGACAACGCCTGGGACACGCCTCACCATAGCATCAACACTCGAAGCACAACCAGCGCAGTCCATGCCCTGTATTACAAAGACCACGCGATCATGGACGCTTGGGAACTCTGTCAACAGGGGTGTTGAGGCAGTGATTTTCTCCTTGCGCGGGGATAGCCTCGAGGCGGTGGTCTGTGGCGTCAATGGCGCTGCTGGCGCTGGTTGCGCTGGTTGCGCTGGTCCACATGCTTTATTACCACAGCAGCCGGCCATGGTGCTGCAATATTGTTCTTGAAAGGCACAAGAACGTTCCTTGAGCGACGTTGCGCGCGTATTTGTACTTGCGGGTATCTGGGTTTCAGAAGTGTCGGAAATAAATCAACTGGAGCCCGATCGAACGCTCGGACACACTACCGGCGGTCCGGCACCTAGTCCCCATGCTCATCGCGATTGCGGCGAAAAGCCTTGTGTTTGAGAGCCCAGATCTGAAGGAATCCTGCCTGGAGCTGCTGGACCAAACAAAAAGTCATCGCCAACAAAGTCAGCCCAGAGCGCCTTGGCCGACGCACTATTCATCATCAAGTCAAAGTCAAAGTCCATCGCGACATCGTCTGTCGTATCCGCTTGACGCTGGAACATGAATGGAATGCGTTCCTCAACATCGCGCACGACCGCTTCGAAGGATTCAAGAATAACGGTCGAGGCCGGACAACGCGTCTGCATGCCGACGAGCATATCTTCCATTGTTCTGCGCATCGTCATCAGCTCCAGTCGTACACGGGCTTCATCCCAGTCGCTTTGTAACAGGGCATAGAGGAATGAGGTTGCGGCGACATTTGAGTTGTGAATCGCCAACCAGATAAAGTTGACTGCATCGATACGCCAGAGAGCGCTGTAGGTGTCGATAATGGACTTTGCCGACGTCAAGACAACGTCCACGGAAATATTGAGATTGGCCGAGAAGCCGTGCAAGAGCAATAGCGTCTGGTCATAGTTGAGCTTGAGAAACATGGGATTGAACTCGCTGCCGCCCTCTTGCGGCGTTTTCGGGCGTTGACGTTCCCAATCTTCGAGCCGTGTATGCATATCGGTGCGCCAATTGTCTAGGGTAGCGTAGTGCCGTGGTAGAGTATCTGAGTGATGTAGGATTCGCTGAATTTCGCTCTGCATGACTCGCAGCTTGCAAAAGTACAAGGGCGTTGGCTCCATGCCGTCTGGGAACGGCGTGTGAATGACATTGTCTGAGATTAGCAAAGCCCTCTCAAATTCAGAAGAGATGACATGCCCGATATGGCGACAGGGCGACTGAGATAAACGCAGATTTGTCGCTCAAGAGAGTAAAAGGCCCAGAATAAGCGACAACGCTCCTTGTCCTCTCCAGTCATGTTGCCAGTTCCACATTGAGGCACAAAAGACTCAAGTGACAGATCTGTGATCAAGCGAGAGGCGATACCGAGTGTGTACCACACGCCAGGCGTACTTGGACGGTTTGTGCCGTATAGACAGAGCAGCAAGACTGCCTGAAGACTCAGTAGACGCGGAGCTGTTTTAAAGACAAAAGGCAGATAAAGCATCGCGGCGGCATGATGACGCTCAGTCAGAGTGTCTGACGGCGTCTTTGCCAGAGCAATAGCGGCAATAATGTGAACAAAGAAGCGACTAATCTTTCCAGTCGCAGGATCCTTGCCATATGTGTTTTGAATAAAGACATCAGCCGCTTCCTGTGACAGGATGCAGACTTGTGGATTTGAATGGTTCATATAAATGTGTCGCAGTCTCAACATCTCTTCGTAGGAGGGAAGGTTAGCAGGACTTGCTACCGCCTCGCGCGGTTGCTCGAGCATGTTTTGATGTGTAGGCGTAGATACGGCGGTAAACATCATCTTTGCAAAGGAAAGCTGTTTATCGAATTCAGCAGATTCAAGCGTTGGCGATGCCAGGGGTCGCGCTGTTCCAGCCGTACTTACTGACGCGCTGCGACCACCGTGCTCAAAAAACCCGGGCGATGTAGCGAGTGGACTCGTCTGACCGACTTCTGCCGCTGCCAATCGTCGTTCGAGTGCAGCCACCTGTTCCTCGAGATGTGCGACATAACTTCGAGGAATATTGCGCCCAGTTGCAGCATCCAGTGCCTCGCATTGTACTTTTGCCTTTGCACAAGCGCCGCTATCGTCAGGGACCGTTCGCAGAGTAAGACGACTCACCATTGCGGAAAGGTGCGATCGCATTTTGTTTTCCTGCTACGGCAGCGCGAGCAGGCCGTGATGGCTCGATTCAGAGGTTCAGACATGACCTTGGATTGCTTGGGTAGTCATAGAAATGAGGCGCATGGAAGGGCAAGGATCGGAGGTGGTTGAGCGCGGTGCTCTTGAATGCGACCCACCTGTGGATCCAATTCTTCAGATGGGCTACATATCGCATCTGTCCGAGACGGCGCTACGGAGAATTAATGCTACCTTGCCGTCACTCCCATGGATTCTCCTCGTGCTGCTGCTTGAAGGACAGCAAACTTTCCTTGATTTTCTTGCGCGCTCTCGTAGCTTTGCTCTCTTCTTCTGAGCTGCCTGGATCCTCTTGCACTTCCTCCGCTTCAAGCGTCCGCGAATTACTCCGGCCAGCGGGATCTGTGTTGGTCTTGGCGCGACGGCCGTTCTGCGCCTTGTTTTCACTCGGACCAGGCAGTCGAATAAAGCGTTGAATATCATCGTCATTCTCGTGACCTACGGGTCCGCCTTCTTTCCGCAGACGCATGCGCTCGCGCTCTTCCCATGCTGGGTCCTCTATTTGAAGATCTCTGATTTCTCCAATGCGCGATGGATGTGACTGAAGCGTTAATTTCTTTTTGCCCTTGTGTAGCGCTCCAGACTCGGTGCCCTTGGGTGGCTGCTTAAGCACGGCCTGATGCGATGACGTGCTCGCTTGAAAGTGACTATCGCGTTGCGCTCTCGCAAGGTTGCCTCGACGTTGCACCTCCACCACAGGGAAGTTGTAGTCGCCAAACTCCATTGACCGCGCCTTGTCGAAGAGCGCCTCGTCTTCCTCGTCAATATCCAGAGCAATCGGCGGCGGCTCGTTCCACTGACGTACTTTGGCAAACGCATTATACCGCGCCTCAAAGTCGGGTACACGCAAGCCCGCATAGCCTGGCTTGGTAATTTGATTGAGGAGCGGCGTTTTGACGGACGTCTCGCCTGGTTGTGGAACCCAATGTTTTCCCTTACCGCCACGCTCATACCGTAAACCTTCCTTGATGCGCGACAAGCGGCCCGACTCTGCATGCGCCATGACGTTTTCCGAAGGATCAAAGAGTTGATAGTCGTATCCTCTGCCAAACAATGTTTCCTTGGTGTCGACAATCAAATCGCCCGGGCCAAAGGCGTCGCGTGTGGCGTAAAGAATGGTCATTCTCGCAGAGCCAATTGTTGGATCTGCATAATCGCTCACGCTAAATGCATACCAATGTGCAAGCGCAAAGAATGGCATTTCAAAGCAGGTGAGCAAGTCTTGGATTGCCACACTGATGTTGTCTGCAGAATAGCCTGGGCTATCAGGAATCCAGCCAGCAGCGACGAGAAGCGACAGCGCAAAGCCTTGCCAATAAGAAGCAAAGATGACGAGCTTGATGACGAGAAACTTTGGTACCGGCCGAAATGGCACGAGATCTTCGTGCAAGCACACCCAAAACATGGCGAGGCAGTACAGCGAAAGCGTAATACTGACGTTGTAAAGCAAACCCGACCAAAAGTAGCCAGAGCTCAGGCCAATGTAGCCCTCTTGAAATGTGCCCGTCGCCTTCATAATGACTGTCGCGAGCGCCAAGAGCGGCTTGAGCCAGGCGTACTGCAGGATACCACGCTTGATGGTCAAAAATGTGTAGGGATCGCTAATATCCACTTTGGCGAGACAATAGCGCATTGGCCAAGGATGCGGCTTGGGCGCGCGACCATGGGTCATGATGATGATGCTGCGCTCTCCGCCGAGATAATTGATGAGCAGATTAAAGAAGCAATAGATGACGAACGCCTCGTAAACATCGCGCAGCGGATCAATAAAGTCTGCGGCAGTGAAACTCAAGAGCGAGCACCAAGAAGCAATGGCATACAGCGGCACCATGAGCATGATGCGCACGACATAGCGCTGCATGATGGGTTTGCGATACTGCTTGAGATGCGTCCATAGTGACACGACAGAAACGAGCGTAGAGAAGATACTGGCACAGCCAGCGGCGATGAGCGGCCAAGCTTCGTCACTCAGTCGCCCACTAGAGCCGGACCCAGCGCCGGTCATTCAATGATCTCAGCAAGGCCTCTAGCTAGTGCGCGTATTGCAATGGCGCGGGTGGGGGCGTAGATGAGCGATGAGCTCGAAACCTCCAAAACTTTCCACAAAAGATCTTTTCAACAGCTACTCTTACGGAGCTTGACCTTGCGCGTCTAGACTTTGTCAGAACCATGCCGCCCAAGAAGGGAAAGAAGAAGCAGGTCGAAAACGACTGGGAGAATGAGCTCGGCGAAGACCTCGCTGCTGCACCAGCCTCGCCCGCTCCTGCGGCCGCTGAAGCCGATGACGATGACATGGGAGGCGGCCTGATGGCCCAGCTTGGCAAGGGCAAGAAGGCCAAGAAGAATAAGAAGAAGCAGCAGGATGATGACTGGGAGGCTGAATTGGGCGAGGATCTCACTGCACCCGCTGCAGAGCCTGAAGAGGAGCCAGAACCCGTTGCCGCGCCCGCTGCCAAAAAGACTGCGACACCCGCGCCTGAAGATGATGAGGACGAGCCGCCTGCAGAGTTCAAAGTCAAGACGAAGGCTGAAAAGGAACGCGAAAAGAAGGAGCGCGAAAAGGCCAAGAAGAAGGCTCAGGCGGAACGGAAAAAGGCTGCCGCTTCAGAGACAAAGCAAGATGCCGTGGCCGAGGTGCTGGCTGCCGCAAAGGCGCCAGCTGCTGAGCCTGCCAAGGGCAAGAAACCCAATGCCAAAGTCCTCGCGCTGCAAAAGGCACTCGAGGCACGCAAGAAGGAGGAAGAGCGGCTAGCGGCTGAATTCGCTGCTGAACAAGCGCGTGTTGATGCCGAGAATGCGGCCATCGAAGAGGAAGAGCGCAAGAAGGAAGAGGCCAAGCAACGCAAGAAGGACAAGGAGCGGGCCAAGATTGCAGAGCAAAAGGCATCAGGTACATTTATGACTAAAAAGCAAAAGGAGGCGGCGGCGATTGCTGAGCGACGTCGTCAAGAGATGCTGGATGCCGGTATGGTTGTCGAAGGTCTTCAAAAAGATGCACCTAAAAAGAGGCCCGTCTACGACAACAAGCGCAAGAAGCGAGGACCCGTCGCCGAAGCTACAAAGCAGATGGAGCAGCTCAAGGTGGATGAACCTGTTGTAAAGTCTGTCGAGACGTCTGCACCTGCCAAGGAAGAACCCGAAGAGGACGATGGTGCTTTGGAAAGTTGGGAGGCGGCCCTTGATTCTGACGGCGATGTCAAGGAGTCTTGGGAAGCAGACAGCGAACCAGAGACCAAGGGGGAGGCCGTACCCGCTGCAACAGAAGCAAAAGCTGACGCCAGCGAAAGCGATGAAGCGAGCGGCAGCGACGACAGTGACGACAGTGATAGCGACAGCGAGGACGATAGCAGCGAGGAGGAGCGCGTCACGGCAACACAGCTGGCTGCTGCGAAACGGAGAGCCGAAGCCGTTGCGGCCAAGGAGAAGCGTGTGGCAGAAGCAAAAGCGGCGCGTTCAAAGGATGACTTGCGATCGCCCATTTGCTGCATCATGGGTCACGTCGACACGGGCAAAACATCGTTGCTCGACAGAATTCGACAGACCAATGTCCAAGGTGGCGAGGCGGGCGGTATCACGCAACAGATTGGTGCCACCTACTTTCCCATGGCCAACATTATCAAAAAGTGCGCTGTTCTCGAGAGTGCCAAGGACTTTGAATACAAGCTGCCGGGTCTTTTGGTGATTGACACGCCTGGACACGAGTCGTTTTCCAATTTACGTTCCCGCGGCAGTTCGCTTTGCAACATTGCCATTCTCGTCATTGATATCATGCACGGTCTCGAACCTCAGACGATCGAGTCTATCAAGCTGCTTCGCGACAAGAAGACGCCCTTTATTGTGGCGCTCAACAAGATTGACCGTCTCTACGCCTGGCAACCCACGAATGACAATGGATTCCGTGAGTCGCTTGCTTTGCAAAAGAAGGCCGTTAGGAATGAGTTTGAAGACCGGTTACAAAAGACAAAGTTGGCGCTCGCCGAGCAAGGACTTAACTCGGAGCTGTACTATGAAAACAAAAATCTCGGCAAATACGTCTCGCTGGTGCCGACTTCGGCCTTTACCGGCGAGGGTATTCCCGATTTGCTGCAGCTCCTCGTGACGCTGACCCAGAATCGCATGACTGAAAAGCTCATGTACGTGTCTGAGCTGGAATGTACCGTGCTCGAGGTCAAGGTGATTGAAGGTCTTGGCACGACGATTGACGTGGTGGTGGTCAACGGCGTCTTGCGCAAGGGCGATCGGATTGTCGTTGCTGGTACAAATGGCGCCATCGTCACGACGATTCGAGCGATTCTCACGCCACAGCCGCTCAAGGAGCTTCGCGTCAAGGGTACCTATGTGCAGCACAAGGAAGTCAGGGCCGCGCTTGGTGTCAAGATTTCAGCCAACGACCTCGAAAAGGCCGTCGCCGGTTCTCGCATGCTGCGATTTGAGCCTGGAGACGACGAGGACGAGCTCAAGGATGAGGTCATGGAGGATTTGCAAGACTTGATGGAATCGATTGACCGCTCTGGTGTCGGTGTACATGTGCAGGCATCGACACTCGGTGCGCTTGAAGCGCTGCTTGAATTCCTCAAGACGAGCGAAATCCCCGTCAATGCCGTCAACATTGGTCCCGTCTACAAGCGCGACGTGATTCGTGCGGCAGCCATGCTGGAAAAGGCCAAGGAGTATGCAGTCATGCTGTGCTTTGATGTCGAGATTGACAAGGATGCCCAAACCATGGCCGACCAGATGGGTGTCACCATCTTTTCAGCAGACATCATCTATCATCTCTTCGACTCTTTCAAGGCACATCGCGCCCAAGCGCTCGAGCAAAAACGTCAAGAAGGTGCCGCAACAGCCATCTTTCCCTGTGTGCTCAAGACAATTGCCGTCTTCAACAAAAAGGACCCAATCGTGCTTGGCATTGATGTCGTCGAGGGCGCGCTACGGCCGGGTACTCCTATTTGCGCTGTACGTGCGACGCCAGAGGGCGAGCGCGAGATTATCGACATTGGCAAGGTCATGTCGATGGAGAAGGAGCACAAGGCGGTCGACATTGCCAAGAAGGGTGTCAGCGGCACAGCCATCGCCGTCAAGCTCGAGATGGCCGGTCAGCCGCTCTTTGGCCGGCATGTTGAGCAGACCGACTTGCTCTACTCGCACATTACGCGCAAGAGTATCGACACGTTGAAGAGTGAGGCGTACAGGGAGAGCGTTTCGAGGGAAGAGTGGGCATTGATTGTCAAGCTCAAAAAGACGTTTGGCATTTGAGATGGTACAGTATTGGTATGTAAATTCTGCCTTGTTGGCCTTGACTGCTTGACTTAAGCTTGTGCAAGTCAACAGACGCTTTTTTGAGGTGGCGACCAATGCGCGGTGAGGCACGACGACACCAAGCCATCGACAATTTGGCCAAAACGTTGGGCGACGCTAAAGCTTGACTAGGTCGCTATCATTTTGTAAACAAAAAACAAGATTGCTAGGGCTGACAGTCATCACCGACGCTTGTGTCAGTTGGCACGCCGGCGAACGTGGCCTCGACCTCCGCCATGCTCATGACGCCCGGGCCATCGTAGAGAGATTCAGAGAACGGCAGCCGGAAAGTGGCGTCAGCCGCGTGTTCAGCTCGTGAGGCCAAGGCAGTATCTTGCACTCTGTCACCGTTCACATCTTTCGAGCCGCTCTTCGTGACTGGTGCCTGGATGAGTAGGCTGGCAATCGCTTCGCGTCTTTTGCCAATGTAGACGTCTTCTGTGAGATGACTTCCCATGGTCAATGGCGCATGGCCCGTGAGATTGACGGCTGCCTGGACGTTGAGGCCAGGCATGCTCTGCCATGGCACCTCCGTGACATAACATACGGCATCCCGACGATTGAGAGGGACGTCATAGGCAAGAGTAAACCTGCTGAATTAGCAACAAGCCAGAAGGTGGTGTTCATAGAAGTCGTATCGAGCGCCGCATCGTGTCCAAGGCTTCCAACGTCGTCGTTGTACGGGTGTGCAAGCTTGCGAAACATGGCACAGCTCCTGTTGCACTTCAAATAATCATTCGATCACTCTTGAGCAGCCAAGAAGACTTGATGCAATCCAGGTGTTCGAGATCTGCATCCAAGAGCGGCCAAAATGATTTCAAGGCGCGCGTCTTGGTCCGTTGATGCCGAGCTTGGACTCCACCGACTCTTCTTGGCCGCTCATGCGCAACAAGATGGCCTTTTGCAGTGGGACGGGGACTGCGCAGTATTCTTCAAGCTCGCTCACATCCACACCGAGGACATCAAAGGTCTTGGGCACGAGGCGGCCATCAATGCAGGCTCCATGCGCTTCACATTCCAGAGCATCGCAAACCGCGCAGGCTTGCTGTCGCCAGTGACCCCTCACTCCATTCGTCGTGGCGCGGCACGCGATGTCGCGGAGGTGCCACGGCAGGGCGTGCCTGGGCTCAACGTCGAGGCAGCGGCGAACCTCATGGGTCATGCGCCGACTTCCATCAGGGGCCACTTGACGGAGGATGTCTACATTAGCAAAAGACGCGAAGCGATCGACGACCAGGCCAACCCTGCGCCTGCCCTGGAGAGCGAGTTGGGGGATGTAAGGGATGGAAGCGTGCGAGTGACTGCATTGGCTTCACGAGCAAAGCACGCAGTTGACGCTAGTTTCCGGCTGCCGTTCGCGGAAGCTCTATACGATGGCCCGGGCGTCATGACCCAGGCGGAGGTCGAGGCAGCGTTCGCCGGCGTGCCGTCTGACTCAAGCGTCACAGGTGGTCGCCTCGTTGCCGGCGTCGTTCGCTCAAAGAAGGAGCAGCAACGGGTGCGCACCAAGCGCCGCAAGCATCACTGGCTGGCGTTTGTTGAGAACGCGCGCGTCGCAGCCGATCCAAACCCGGCCTCCACCATCGTCCGCCGCGACATGGTCTCGACCGTGCGCATGCCCGGCTCTGGCAGTGATGCCATCAAGTACGCCGAGCATGTGTCAAGTCGTGCAGCAGGTGCCGAGGAGGAGCTTGCGGAAGACGACACAGACGATAAGGAAGAACAAGCGGGCGCATCGTCACTCAATGAGGCACTCTGTTCCGGCGGTGAACTGACAGAACAGCACTTTGAGAACTTGCATACCGACCTCAGTGCCGATGACTATGTCAATTTCTTCAAGGGCATCAATACCTTGTGGTGTGGCTCATTGAATGACTTTTTCCAGCACGAAACGCTGCTCCTGACACGCGCAAACGTGAAAGACTCTTCACGCTGGTAAACTTCACTCAAAAAGCCTCATCGCGAGGTATGGATGCCTTTGGAGAAGTTGAAATAATCCTCGGTGCTGAGTCCGGAAGCAATTTCTCATGGTCGTTGCCAGCGAGTTCTTCGCCGTAGGAGAATCCATGACTGAGTGAAGCCGCGCAGGGTAGTTCTCATCATCTGCTTCTGCAACATTCTGCTCATGCTCGTCCTTGAGCCCTTCTGTGAGATTTGCGACATGCTCGGCATGCATGATGGCGTCTATACCAGAGCCACCCATGCGCACGGTGGAGATCATGCCGTGGCGCACGAAGAGTTGAGGCGGCTTGGGTTCGGCTGCGACGCGCGTGTTCTCGACAAACGCCAGCCAGTGATGCTTGCGGCGCTTCTTGCGCACTCCTTGTTGCCCCTTCCTTGACCGAAAGACGCCAGCGACGAGGCGGCCACCAGTGACGCTTGAGTCGGGCGGCACGTCGACGAATGCGGCCTCAACCCCCGCCTGAGTCATGACGCCCGTGCCATCGTAGAGGGATGGGGAGAATGGCAGCCGGAAGCTAGCGTCGACCGCGTGTTCGGCTCGTGAGGCCAAGACGGTATCTCGCACTCTGTCATCGTTTGCATCCTTCAAGCCGCTCTCCGTGGCTGGTGCTTGGATGAGTCCTGTTGGATGGATCTGGAGACCATTGACATGGGCGAGGTCAAGTCGCTGGAGAAGGAGCACAAGACGGTGGACTTTGCCACGACGGCTGTCAATGGCACTGCAATTGCCGTCAAACTAGGGATGGGCGGCATGGTGTGTAGAACGGCTTGTTATTTTGCACCTGTTGTGCAAGAGTATTGATTGTGAAAGAGCGAGATCCACAGGGAGAGTATCTTGAGTGGAGAGTGGGAAAAGACATTGAGCAGTCGAGATAGCGTAGATCTGTGTGTGTGTGTGTGTGTGTGTGTGTGTGTGTGTGTGAATCAGTGAGATTCTCGTTGCTCGGCTTGCAGGAGCCGACACCTTGATGCATATGGGGCATGCCAGAATAGATGTCCTTTGATTTTGCGAACAAGGCGTCTATGAGTCTCCGTGCCAATCACACAGACAATAAGGCCTGTCGTTTGTCAATTTCGGAAAGATCCTGCAGCGCTCCAGGTCTATGAGCAAGGCTCGAGTTGAGGCGGCCCTTGAAGGCAAGCCAGCCCATCATTCTTTCACAAGGTGTGGTGATCTTGTCGCAGGCATCCCGAGGTCAAAGAAGGAACAGCGAAAGGTGCGTGACAAGCTGCATAAAGACCACTTTCGGCCTTCTGCAAGCTAGCGCCGATGCCATCGAGTACGCCAAGATCGCGAGACCTGGTCAACGGACCTTTGGCATACACAAGCACAGAGTCAAGCTAGACACCAGATATGACGAGGACGACGAGGAGTATGCCGACGAAGGCACGGACGAGAAAGATGGCCATGGTGCGGAGTCTGCGAGTCTGGACCGGTGCTCTATTCCTGTGGCGAGCTTGGGCTGGACCGCCAAGTGTCTCGACTATCGATTGCGTGGACATAATCTCAACAGGCCTGCAGGCTTCGCAAAGAGTCCGTCGGGCGTTCAAGCCACCTGCCCTTTTCCTGAATCCGACACCTATTCGCTGCCAGCCCTGGTGGGGCGGCCTGATCATGCAGGCAGTTTGAAATGACAAAAGTGGGCGCCATTGATTCGGTCGTCATCGTTGCGCGCTGCCAGCAAGGAGGGCATCTGGCACATGAGGCGATAGAATGGCAGCAGACACGAGCATAGGCGGCATTCACGATGCGCGGATCAAGCTTGGAAGAATCTCGCGACTTGCAACAAACCGCGATGTCGTTGTCGATTCACCCCAGGTTGCACTGTGAAAGAACAGTCTCGTATCGAAGAATTGGGCGAAGGTTCCGATGGTTCAATCTTGTGTCTGCCTGCACTTTGCAGCACCTGTATGACAATTGTCCCGTCCACCGCTCGCTCGGCGCACGCTTGAGTGGGATGCTGATGTTGTCTGCTGCAAATTCGATTCGTCGTGCACAACAACCGGAACCATCAATTCGCAAAGCGCGACGATAACAGGTCCTGTTGGCTAGGCTGATACTGCACAGCTGCAAGATTCCTTCTCTGCAATGTATCCTGATCAAGTTGACACGGTGCAAATGATATGATAGTCTCCCTATTGTTTGCTCAGCAGAAAGCAGCTCGTCAACCTTGTTGAGGCCTATAGCTAGTGGATGCTCAGGCTGTCTCCCCCAGTCCACCTCGATTGAGATCTAAGTTCTCGATGCCTGTCAAGATGTTGGATCTTGCTCTCACCTGAGAGGACCGATCCCGACTCAGTGTGCCAATGATCTTGAGGCATCATGAAAATCTAGACCGCTATGACGCGTATTTCCCACAACGACGCGGTGCAACACTGCTGTTTGGCTTAGACTGGCTCGACGATCGAGCACACAGTGAAAAATTTCTTCTCAAGGAAGACGAGGCATGCACAGCGGGTCTCTACCCCATTCAACAAGTGCTCACCATTCAGCTTACAATTGATTGCTCTACGATCACTACTAGATCCTTTGCTTCAACCTTCGCAAGATGTCGCGAAACGACGCATACACGCGCGCTCTTGCCGCTATCACTGACCTCGGTCGACAGATGTTCGGCGAGAGCTTTGACGCCAGCTCGGCTCGAATCGACAAGACTCTGTCCGCTCTCCTGAATCAAGGGCTCACATGCGAAAGTGTACAGCGTCCCAGAGCGCGGGTCGGATTTCACACAATGGACACGATGTTGCGCAGAAGTCTCTTCGATACGCTGCAGTTTGGCAGTAAAGATGGCTGGACGAGGGTCCTGCAAAGCCATCTGTTTTGCGTCGCCATGCTCACACTCGGCTGTCGCATCGGAGAGCTTGCGCGGTCCGACGGTTACCATGCTGACGAATGCCTGCACTTCACAGACGTGATTATCACGGTCGACAATGCCTTTACAAGCCTGGCACACATGGCCATGTGCGTCAAATGTGCTGTCACCCTTCGCGCCGTGAAGGGCAACAAGCAAACGGCCGGCGGGGCGCGGTGCAAGGTACAGCCTATGCCAACATGCCCGCACCTGTGTTTCATCACGGCATTACTCGTCCACGCTGCGCGTCTCGGTCTCGTCAACCCGCGAGCCAGTCTCAATGAACTGTTCCTACAGGCCAAGGCCAACCCAGGCGGTCTCCTGGTATGGAACGGCGACTGTACCGTATTTCTCAAGCAGGCGGACCAGCTCACAGACGACGCCTCTAGTCTCGGGTACGAAGCCGCCACGTCAGCTTCTACTATGGATGGCATCTTTCAGCGATTGGCGCGGCGGGTCGGCTTACTCGCACCAGTGACGTCCCACGCCATCCGTCGGGGTGCCGCACGTGATGCCGCCGAGGTCCCAAGGAATGGTCTGCCTGGTCTCAACGTCGAGGCGTCCGCCAACCTCATGGGTCATGCGCCGACCACCATGAAGCGCCATGTGACCGAGGATATCTATATCGGCAAAAGGCGCGAGGCGTCGGACAACATGGCGAAGCCTGCGCTTGCGACCACGAATAGCCGTCAGGAGGTGGTGAGAAAGGGCAAGATGCGAAATTGCGCGCTCAACTCTCGAGCTCAGCATGCGACCTCTGCCGACTTCCAGCTGCCGTTTTCGGACAAGCCCTATTCTGCAGCTATGCGTATGAACAAGGCGCAGATTGAAGCAGCTTTCGTTGGCGTCCCGGTCGACCCATCCTTGCAAGCTGGCCAGCTGGTGGCAGGAGTACTGCGCTCCAACAAAGAGATGCAACGTGTTCGCGGGAAGCTGCGTAAGAAGCACTGGCAAGCCTTTCCTGACACTGAGCCGGCTGCAGTAGAGCCGAACCCGTCGACAAGTCTGGTGCGCTGGGACATGCTCTCTATGCTACGCATGCCAGGTGCTGGCGCCGACGCCATTGCGTACGCTGAATTCGCAGCAAAGCTGGCCGCGGAGCCCTTTGAGTACTCTAGCGTGCAGTTGAGTCCAGCCAACGGTCACGACGAAGATGACGAGGATGACGAAGATGACGACGACGAGGCATGGATGGAGGCGGACGCGGGAGGCGACTACAACGCAGGCGAGGCAACACTGCACCCGGCATTCTACGTCGGTGGCGACCTTGAGGCGGAAGACACGCAGGCGTTGTCGACCAACGAGGCCGTCGGCGAATTTTTCGCATTCTACGCGTCAATTAACACGATGCGTTGCGAGTCGCTCGCGGCCTACTTCCGCCTTCTGCGAAAGTATCGGTTCGCCGGAGCAAGACACAGCGTCAAGGCAGCGATACCCCTCGTCTATCGCTGCCAGACGCCCGGGTGCGAATTCCTCGTCTTCCGAAGGCCGCCCGCCGAGGAGCACTTTGCCAGTTGCACGCCGCAGCTCGCCAAAGCAAGGGCCGAGAGGGAGGCGGCGCGTGTGCACCTGTGCGGTATGGAAGGCTGCACCAAGACGTTCCCCGACCGGAAGTATTTGTGGAAGTACCAAGCCTGGGAGCATAAGCAGCTATTCGGCCCATGTCGCCACCCGCTCTGCGCCGACAGCATCCATCTATACAAGCATCGCCCGGCGATGAAGGAGCATCTGGCCAAGGACCACAAGTTGACCGGCAAGGCCCAAGACCCCTTTCTGCCGCGCACCCGGCAAAATCGGCGAGGCTACGAGGTTCCGTCTCTTCAAAGTGCTTCTGGTTCAACGTCATAAAGCAGTGCCCAACCGTTTCCACCTCGGCTCTTCCAGCGCTCCCTCTTGCACCTTGCTTTTGAATCGTCGACGTCTACATCTCGGCATTTTCAGCGTCCTCTCTTGTGTCTTCAGCGTTTCCATTTTGCATCCTCAATGTCGACGAAACAACCAGTCTCGTACCCGAATAGACTAGTCATAGATAGCTCAGTCATTTTCTCGTGCAAGAGTACTTGTATCACTCTCAAAATTTAGGACTCCGCAGCTGTCGGCATGTTGATTGGTATTGCTGGTCACTAGCCATAATCGGCGCTTGGACGATTGACTTGCGTCGCGGCGATTGAGACAAGGGATGAAAAATTATGAAAATACTATGAGTGTCGACACTCTAAGCGCATCATTGCGCAGCACAATTGTGTCGCGGGTAGAGTTGAACAGCCCTGCAGACTGCTGACCAGGAGCATGACTTGTACAACGATTGCGAGATGCCGGCATGCCGTTCATCGATCCAGCAGTCTTCATCATTGCGGTGCGGTGCTCATTGCCGTGTTCGAGAAGTAGCACAGGCATCTCGAGATCGTCCAGTCGGCGCAGATTGAACGCCTTGGCCATGGCTCGCAAGTTTGTCGATGGCCAAGTGATGCGTGGCTTGACGTATCCAAACTCCTTTTACGTCCCCCCTTGGCAACGTCTTCCGTATTGTGACGAGGTAAAACGGTGGTTCACCAGCGAGTCAAGGAATGTCCGCAAGATCGTGTCGCTTGTTTTCCGTTGTTGGTAGAGTCACTGTAGAGAGCAGACTTCGTCTCAAATTGCGCACACGCCACTGTCGCGGCTCAGTTCTTGACGGAGGTCGCACGAGGCCGGATTCGTTGTAACTTGTAATGGGTCTCCTTGTCGCCTTCTGAGTTCTCCGCCTTGTTTGAAGTTGTAGACAATTGACAAAGCCCGCCGCCAATCTCGCTTGCAAGCGGCATCAAAAGAGCATGTGAGATAAGGCAAGGTAGGTAGTTACGAACAGCGGCGACACGCGTTGATTGGCGGCATGTTCGCGTGCCGGCACGAACTCTAGATTCCTGGATGATCAAGCTGCTGTCGACTCAGATCACATGTCCGTGAGTTGATCGCTCCCAAGGTCTGCACTTGACGAGGGCGCCTGCCCACTGTAGACGCTTGCGCTGACATGGCTCCTCGGTGCGACAGATGGCAGATTACGCAGCCGATGAGAGAGAAGAGGCGGCGGCCTCGACACTCAACGAGGCATTCTTCGCCGGAGATGCGTTGTCCATTGAGGACCTTGAGACTTTGGATGCCGGCATCAGTGCCGATGACTATTTCCAATTCTTCAAGGGCATCAACACTATGCGGTGTGGCTCCCTCAACGAGTTCTTCCAGCGCGAGGACTCGTTCAAGTTTGCTCGGGCACGACACAGCGTGCACGCTGCCGTTCCTCACTTCAACCGGTGTCAAGTGCCGTCGTGCTCGTTCCTGGAGTACCAGCGAAACTCCGCCGAGGAGCACTTTGCCAGTTGCACGCCGCAGCTCGCCAAAGCAAGGGCCGAGAGAGAGGCGGCGCGTGTGCACCTGTGCGGCATGGAAGGGTGCCCCAAGACGTTCCCCGACGCGAAAAACCTGTGGAAGCACCAGGCTTTCGCGCACAGGCAGCTGTTCGGCCCGTGTCGCCACCCGCTCTGCGCCGACAGCAGCCGTCGCTTTAACCATCGCCGGGCCATGAAGGAGCATCTGGCCAAGGACCACAAGTTGACGGGCAAGGACCAAGTCCTTCTACTTGCCATACACCCGGCAGGATTGGCGGGGCTACGAGGTCCCGTCTCATGAAAGCGCTTCTGATCCACATCGTAGATCAACGTCCAAGCCTGCTGTTATAGCCAAGCCGATTCTGACGAGTGCGCAAATTGAGCCTGAGGCAGCGTCTAGAGTCGGAATACCGTAGCCACGCCAATTCTGCCGGGTGTGTGACAAGGAGGGTGTGCTGAGCACTGTCTGTCAGCTCTCGATCCGTCGCTAGACGATTCTTCGTCGCCCGTCGATGCTTGTAGCGATGGATGCTGTCGACGCAGGGAGGGTGGCGGCATGGACCGAACAGCTACTTGTGCGCCCAGACTTGATGCTTCCAGAGAGACTTGCTGTCGGGACAGCTTTTGAGGCACGCCTCCATGCTGCACAACTGACCCTGGCGCGCGTCCTTCTGCGCCTCTACTCCGGCGAGTTGCGGGGTGCAACTGGCAAAGTGGCCGTCGACAGGGGTCTGTTGGTATTACCAGTACGAGCACGATGGTATCTGACACCGCTGAAAGTTAGGAATCGCTGCATGGATGCTGTGTCGAGCACGCGCGAACTTGAAGGAGTTTCGCGCTTGCAGACTTCATTGAGGGACCCGCAGCGCATCGTGTTGGATTGTTGGGTAGAACAATAGTCAATCGACAACGCCTGTGCGTCTTCCGCCTCAAGGTCGCCGCCACCAGCACCGCATGCCGGATGTAGTGTTGCTTGTAGCTATTGCCGTTCGATCGTCGTCGTCGTCTCCACGTTTGTCTGGTCAACTCTATTTGATTTTTTTTTTTTTTTTTTTTTCCCCTAGGGTTAGGGCTTTTTTGGGAGCGGGGCGAGCGGCCCGGCCAAAATGCTCCTAGAGAGATTCGAACTCTCGATATCCATGTAATCCTAATTAACCAGGTAAAACATAAGCATGGCGCATTAACCACTATGCTACAGGAGCGGTTTGAACACTGGACCAGCTGGCCAACCGGGGGTTTGCCGCTGACCTAGAGGGAATTTGTCGATGGCAAAATTTTGATCAACTATAATCGCAAAACAAAGTCCTTTTCTCGACTTTTGCCATTTAGACCGCCCAGTTGGGTGATAGAAACAATGCCTACACTCATGAGATCAAGAAAGTTACTTTATGTCCCCATGGTCAAGTATCAGAAGGACCAGATGTTGCTTCTGTTCTTGGTGCGGGTTAATTTCTGTGCAACCGACGCTGCGGGATTCCATTTTCGGCGCGCGCATGCTATGCCGTCATCTGGGCAGACCTCTTTCTTGGCAACGACAATTTAGAGGCTTTGCAATCATCAGACTTTAAGTCAAGAAGCTCTTGCTAGGCAGATCTCGTTGCTAATTGTATCACCATGCGCCTTGTATTGCTGACAGCATTGCTAAATGTCGGAGCTCTTGCACAGTCTTCTGGCTCCAGTGCCAGCCGGAGCAGCAGCAGGAGCGTGAGCGTAAGTGCGAGTGCAAGTTTCAGTCGGTCAAGCATATCGCAGAGCGGTAGTTCACGGTCAAGTGCGTCGATGAGCTCATCTCGCGCATCGAGTGCAAGTAGCTCGTTTGCATCGTCAGCACTCTCCAGCTCGCGGAGTCTCGGTGCCGTTCCGACCACATCTGCAGCCTCCACCTCAAGCGAATCAGCAACGTCAAGCTCATCTTCGGCGTTAGCAACGTTGACTACGACCATCTTTGTGCCAGTGTCGCCATCCGGTGATGGCTCCGTCGCAACAGCAACAGACGGCGGCGTGCAACAAGTGGTGGTCATCATCGATGGCTTGGGTCAAACCCTCTCCACCAGTGTTATCACGCCCGTGACGACGACACAAGCCTTGTCGACCATCACTGTGTCGGATGACGTGACGTTGGCCACCTCGATCCCAACGCGTGCCACACTCAGCAACGGCGCTTCCGTCTCCACCTCGTCGGTCGTCGTCGTGGTCGATGGTCAAGGCAACATCATTGTCGGACCCGATGGCCAGACGATGACGCGTGAGCGGCGCACAACCACGCGCCAGATCCTCGTGACGCTGTATCCGACCTATACGGGGACGCCGGCCGGTAGTGACGGTGGACCGCAGCTCGTGACTGGCAACGAAGCTGGTATCAAGACGCCCATCGCCATGCTGAGTCTAGGCTTTGTAACGCTCTTCTTTGGCTTGACGCTGCTATAAGACTTGATTTATGACGCGACACGCGTGCCCGACGACGATGCAATAATTAATGTTCTATTTTTCGTAGCTAAACACGTACACAAATACGAAAGACATGCCCTTTGCCTCTCAGGCGGTCAGGCTGTTCTACGGCTCTGATGATCCACCTATAGCGCCTCTCAAGCGTAAAGGCACTGATGTAGCGCTTGTTTCGGCAAAAAAGCGCAAGGTTAAAGACACGTCCAACGCAAGCGCCAGTGACAGGATTGAGCCCGTTGAAGACTTGAAAGTCAAGCTCTCAAAGAGTCAAGACAAGCTCTTCTCTGTCGAGCCTGCCAAAGAAGCTCCTGGTCGATCAACGAGGGCAGCAAATGGACGAGCTGCAGGAACAGCAGTCGCTCATTCGCCGGCACCCCGCTCGACGCCCAATGCTCAAGCTGAACCTGGCCCCATCTCTTGCTTCCAATGTGGCTCTACAAAGACTTGGGCATGGCGACGAGATGCAAATAAAAACAAGATCTGTGACACTTGCCGATCGAGAAATCGGACGGCTGAAATCAGAAAGGCTCAAGGATTAAAGCCAAAGGTTGAGGCTGCACGAAAACCGCAGCATGCCGCGATTGTTGAACGTCGATCAACGCGCGGTAGCAGCAAGATTGATTCAGTACCTCTGGCGTCCTCGCTTGTGCCACTAGAGCCTTTGAGCACAATGACTCTGCGTCCGCGGCGCGTCTCTGAAGTGTCGGCTGTGGCTATAGAGCCCACGCCATCAAATCAGGCAGTCTCTCATGCCGCGAATGGCACAGTCATTGCCCAAAAGAAGAGCAAAATGGCAAAGATTGAGCCCGTCGCTGCGCCCTCGGCTCCTTTCACGCGTTCGGCCAGGGCATCCGAAGCGCACACTGCTTCAAGTACGCCATCGCAATCCACCAGATCAAAAGACAAGTCTTCAAAGCCGGTCGCCATCTCATCTCATAAGAAGCTCTCTGCGACCTCCGACCTCTCCAAGGCACACGGTCACCAAAGCCATCAATCTGCAAAGCCCGTCGCTGGCAAATCTCGGGCCCATTTCGAGTTGAGCCCTGAAGCCGACATGGACGAAGAATGCTGCGCAGATTGCGGCAGCCTAGTCACAGCTCAAACTTGGCGACGACTGGAGCACGGCGGCGTCATTTGCAACAAGTGCAAGATGCGACGATGGCGTGCCAGCAAGAAAGGACGTAAAGCTTTTGTCCAAACACCGTCTGCTTCAACAATCACGCCAAGCGCGTCGAAGCGCTCGATGCGTTTGACCAATAGGGTGCCGCCACCTGCCATGCTGGTCTATGGCACGCGCACATTGTCCCGCACGACGTCCTCGACGCCGCGAGAAACAAGACAAGTGTCAGACTCGAGCCTTGGCGAGAAAAGTACAGCCGCACCACCATACTCTTTGAGGCAAACCCCGACCAAGACGGCCAAAGTGACGGCTGCGGCATACGCTAGCGGACAGTCTCCGGTTCTGCAGGGTGCTGTCAGCCAACGACTGCACGCCGCATCGCCAGCTAGCCCAAAGGCTGCCACAAATGCCAAGTCTGCGCAAGCAACCAAATTGACCATTCCTGCAACTAGCACGACCGATTCTCTGTCGACTGGTCAGCCAGGATTGTCTGTGCAAGGCCGAACCGATTCTTTGCCAGCCTCAAGAAAGACATGTGCGCTTGAATCACAAAGCATCGCCAACGCCACGCCATTGCAGCAAAATATTCTGAGCTGTTTGCCAACGAGACCCTTCTCGGCATCATTGCAAGTCAAGGTGCCATCGTTATCGGGCATGCATCGGCCTTTGACTGCGCCATTGGTTACGTCTCGCAGCCTGTGGGAATCTAGTCAAATTGACAGCGAGTCAAATGTGCTTGATCTCATCGCGTTCAAGGATCGCCCAGAACGAGACCGGCCGTTTGGCAAGGCTCGTCTGGATGCAACTTTCAGCAAGCACCTAGGCGCGTCTTCCGCCAATGGTCATGGATCCTTTGGCAAACGCAGTCCAGCATCGGCTTTCGCGCGTCAGACTTCCGTGGAATCAAGGCATGCGATTCCGACTCCACCAAGTGACATGCGTTTGGGTCAGAATGCACATCCCTGGACGTCTCCAGCTGCTTCTATGCGTCGTCAAGCCACTCGATAGCCTAGCTGCTACGTCCGACACTCATGTAGTTGCATAGATAGGCGCAACTCAGCAGATTAGACAGATTACAGCATAGCTAGCAGAATGATTACGAATGAACCATTGACGATAAAGCTCAAGTCTACCAGAGCCTGGCCTTTCTGCAGGACAACTTTGACGGCCTCAGCACCTTAAATCGGGGGGAGTGGCAAGTCACGTGACTTTTTTTTTAAATGCCAAAACATAGCTACAACAAGGACCATGGTCCGAGGAACTACGGGATAAGGATGAAATACGGTTACGTACGCCTTTCGGCAGTGTGGGGCTCCTCAAGACGTCGCCTGAGGCGATGTCGCGAGCCTACCCACTAAAACACCCGGG